>JAQGCE010000282.1:0-13921 GCA_034699185.1 Eupelops torulosus
TTCATATGTGTGCACAGCATCAGCACATATAGCATCCAAAATCCATGTGCGAATCTCATCTTCTTTGACCCGACAGACTGTATGCGCTCCAAATTGAGTCAAATAATGACGAATAAACTTAATACCAGTTCTTATAGAAACTGCTATTTATGCGATATATCGCTTCACACACACTCTGTGCCATTACATGAATGGGTTGTGCAATGAGTTTAAATAATAGTGAAGTTAAATCCGAGGCCTTTTTGTCTGCGGCACTGGCATAGGACTCACTTGTCTCATGTCGTTTGATAAATGTGTTTCGCATCTAATCCTTACGATAAACATGTGATGCGATATTGTTTTAAACTGTATATCAGCTCTCAATGTATGCCTTCTCACACACACACATATCCGCACAGACAGCACATCAGCATCTATTCCTTCCCACATCGCAGATAAATATAATACTGGGTGCAAATTATTCCTTATATTCTGTGCATTCTATGTGTTGTGCCCTACAATTAATTTTATGTCTACTTTACTAAACCTCTCAATAGAATTGCATATTTGTCTCTTAACTCATTTAGTTCTGGCGTTCCTCACAGTCCTCTGCCGGTGCCCTATCAGGCCATCAGTAATGTTCTCATTATTTTTGTGCTTAATATCTATTTCTTTATTATTGGGAGGAAAAGGAATTTGATTGCATATAAGAAGAGTAAATGATTTAATACATACATCCAGTGATAAGCCTAATGAAAACGAGACTTCGATTTTCTCTCCCTTTGCCTCACTCTTAACTCTCATCCCTGAGCCTAAAGCCTCTCTCTCTCTTAGAGCTCAAGTATAAACATTTATTATCTCCTTTTTTAGTATTTTTTAGAGAAAATAAATTATTAGACACTCTTATAGTCAGAAAATGAAGCCCTGGTCTCAAAAATGCAAAGAAATATTATTATGGCTTTTTGTTGCTCTCATTCTACCATACATTGAATAGACCAGAAAATTGATCCATTTTTTGAGCTGATCCTCACCCGATAGGACAGCCATAGACACTGGCATTCATTCTATGATTGCCATAATTGAGTTACATCGCTGTGCATATGTTTAAGCCATACATCGCTATTGAAAAGGCTTTTCTCTGGCCTCAGATTTAGTGGTGTGTCGGTCTCATCGGTTTGTGATGACATGTTGTGCTCATATATCAGCGCTGAATAATTTTATGACCCAATTACGCCATATATTACTCATATATTTTCATATCGTATTAATATTATAAATATATATAAGTTTTGTGATAACAAGCGATGGAAAAGTAGTCGTCATTCATATGAAATAAGACTCGTAAGCGGTTTGTTGTTGTGATCAACCCATAAAACAGTCGTCTATTTTGATGGCGATTTGGAGGGCCAGCATAAACGCATATGCAGTGCTAATGCAAATTACTGGTCTTCTCAACTGTGACTCGGAAATGGCTCATCCATATGGACACAGTTGGCAGAGGGTTAACGCTTTTCTTATGCTACTTAACAAACATTCAGACCATGACTACGCTGTTGACAATATTTATCACATCCTATTCCTCCCTTCTCGCAGTCACTCAGTATTTATTGTTATTTCATTGCCATTCCGTTCCTTATTCCACATCTTATTCTTGTTATTTTTTCTTTTCTTATTTCCACTGATTTTTTCGTCTTCTTTTTGGACAGCGATTTGTGTACACGACTTATGAGTCGATTTCACACAAATTTCACATTTATTCCCAATTTTACTCTAAATCTTCAAAAGTATTGGTCGCTCCGCAAAAGCCATACATTTGTCGATGTTTTTTGCTTAACACACATAAAATTTATCACTTCTTCAAACACCAAATTTGTGTGACTTTTTTCAATACTTTTTTCGGTTTTGATTCTCAATTCTTGGTATTCAATGTTTGATAGCTTTCAATGTGTTTCCCACTCTTTCACACTTGAAATGGGTTTTTCTCCCTTTCCTTTACTCTGGTATCAGAAGTTTTTTTTTCTAAAGTTATTTAATGCACACATTTTTTTGGTGCCCAAAACACACACACTTTCAGCAGTTGTTCCTCTGATAAAGATTATTGTAGTTTATGTCTCATATGTGTTGGCATTCAATTGTCGGACTGAGGGCTCTGAGGGGGCGTTAAATATATGTGATTTGGTTTTGTTGGCTCACACTTCTCGTGTGGTTCAATACGACCATTAGAGCAGTACTTAGTCTTTTTTGGGCACTTTTTATGGACCCACAGAATATTCTGAGAACTGAAGCGAATTCTTATTCAGAGCTACACTCCTATGACTGAGTGCTACCATCAATGCAAGCATCGAATCCATGTCTGGATTGTCGATGCGGTCAACTGTTTGTTACTCTCAATGCACTCAGTATTTTGTGTGCAAATCGAGTCCATTTGCGAGTCCCTTCGCCTCCGCTATTCTATGCTGTCTTTAATGACTGTTCATCCAGTGGTGAGTGAGTGCGACACTCGTGCCTCGACTCATGCCATCATTTAAGCCATTCTAATGCGGACTCTCCGCACAGCCTTCCCTTTGTTGTGAAATTGCAACGCTATTATTTAAATTAAATTATGTCCGCTCCGACAAACCTCCAGGTTTTCGCACTGCACTCGTTCTCCAAAGTTTAACTATCAATTTGCCAGAAATTTACTATTTTTCCTGTTTTTTCTGCCCTCGCCTTACATTTGAACGACTCTTTTGCTCAGTTGTGAACTCATTTACTGATCAAAACTCTGGTCTAAATTATTGATGCACTTCAGGAATGCTGAGTAAACAGATTTTTCGCTATAATTTTTAAATTCATTCTATTATAACATATTATTGTATATCATTGTGTGTGTTAGACCTAAATATAAAGAGGCTTAGCCTTATAAAAAATGATCATGCTCACAATCAACATTATGTTACAGTTTATTGTCAGCGTTTATTTTGCTGTTGGAATATTATGCTGAGCGCTTTGCACATCCATTTTTCTTCCAATTTAAATAATGGTTTATTTAATTTATTTCGAAATATAATTCTCAGAGTATTTGAGAACAAAAAACTACACAAAGAAATAGTTTAGAGATTCAAAGAGAGTCTGATTTTTCTCTAATAATATTTCCTCAAATTAGTGTCAAAATTACTGATCATTAATCATAATTAGTTTGTATTTTTCTCTCAATTTTCCCAACAAAAGGAAGCCTTCTTCCCCCCCAACACTCCCTCTCTGCTCCCTTTTCTTTGATTCAAAAATAACTAAGAATTGCAATAAAATTATTATTAGTTTTGATTAATTAAAAACTTTTTCATTGTTTATATTTATACTAAAAAATTATTCTTTCTTTTAATGTTTAGAAAAACGGAACACAAGACTCGACAACAGATTTTCAACAAAACTTTGGGTAAATTTTTAGAGAAATTTATGTTTTGGACGGAATGCCATAAAAATATGTTATATTCAGTGCTCTCAGAAATAAATTCATTTGATTTCTGGCTTTGCTTTCATTGCTTTAAATTTTTTTCTTCACTACTGTCTGTCTATTCCGTTGTGTTTTGGCCACAATTTATCATTTGGTTCATCCGTCTCTTCTCTGTTCCCATTCTTATGCATTGATATTCACCGCCAATAATAAAGAGACAAATAATTGTGATTTTGAATTATTATCCAACATATAGTATTAAAATTGACTGGATCCTTTTTAGAAGGCACTCCTTTCACACTTACAATTCGTATGTCATATTCGTATTGCATTTTTATTGCGAAAAAAAAGTTTTCAATTGCAAGTACTGTATGTCAGATCGGCCTCGACTCAAATGTTCATAAATTTTGAGTTGACTTTTGAATGTGTAATAATGTATTCGAATGGGTATTATATTTCTAACGCCACATAAATTTCATCGCTAAGTTTTGCATTTGGTTTTCGGGCACATAATTCAAAAATTTTATTCTTTATTCTGTGTCTCTAAAATTTTATTCTGTGCCTCAGTTTTATCGGCTCCAATGGAAAACCACTTTCGCAATGCTCTGCAACACTGATATTCAGATTTTTCATTCGCTTCTTTTTCTTCTTATTCCTCTTCTTTGTGTCTGAATTGATATCTTCGGTGAAAATTTATAGCAAAATATCTCCGAAAAAAAGTAATGCAATTCTTGTGTCGAATTTGACGCCAAGAACCTATTGTGTGTCGCAAACGAAAAATTATATTCATATTTATGTATTCATAAATAATAATAACTAATGGCTCCACAAATGTCGTAATCAGTGCCGAAATTTTAGCTTAAAATTAGCTTTTCTTCACAAAAAACATATTCAGAGTTAAAGAAAAACAATTCCTTTGAATTGCAAAACAGTTTTAATTATTTTGTGTAGAAATCTGTGTTTTGTCTTTTAATAGTTAAGCTTTTTCTGAGTAATTTTATTGCAAAACTTGAACGCTTACCTTATTCTGAGCTCATTTGACTTATTATTTCAAATAATTAACTATTTTTCTTATAATACTGTCCTCGAGTTATATGCTATTCATCACCAGAAATGAATCATTAGTTTTATTTCAGTGATTATATAATTTGTTTATTTATTAGAATATAGTCTATAAAAGTGTCAAAATATCGCTAATAACATGTGTTTGTCTCCATATTTGTGTCACATTTGATAATAGTTAGCGAAAAATTCATTTTTCTTGTGTCAGATTGTCTAAGAATCTCTGGGCTCAATCCCTGCATTCCCTGTGCTCTCTGGCAGTGACTGTATTGTAAGTAACGCACACATATATAATATATCCTTGATCTGAATTCCCTGAGAAAGTAGTTTTTTCTTGGTAATATTTGGCAGGACCTTCATTCTTGATCCTTATGACTATTCCTGCGTTTCTTGTACTCCAGTGCCGATTCCCAGAAGGCTAGACATCAAAGTATGAGATGATTCTGTTGTTTATATCTGATCTGATTACATCTCTTGAAGTAAATATATTTTATTTCTCATTGATCTTTGACTTTGTTCTTCATTTCATTGAATGTCAATATTGTTATTCCTCTAAGTCTTCAGTATTTTCAGTGGAAATAAACTTTGAGTTGGGATGAGTTGGGATGTTGTCATATAATGTCATATTTTGTCATTTGTTGTCATTTGTCTATCGCTGGCGATGTATATAAATATTTGATATGAATTGCATGTATGCATAACTAACTTCCGATCCCTAGCCACCGACCATTCAAAAGGGAAATGACGTGGAAATGAGTGTCTGCCTTTAGTGCCACCATATGTTGGACCAATTTTTAGCTCAACTCTTGTACTGTCCGTCTGTTGTCTATTTTATTATTATTTGAAGACCTGATACTAATATATTTGTCAGAAAGTGATATATTTTATTAACTCAATTCATATATTCATTGTTGCCATCAATCGGATGGAACGGCTATTCTTGTGCTAACTATAGACTCACTTAAGCCATTTATAAAGTGTTAGTCTAGAGATAGTGGAAAATCAGAAACCATTGACCAAAAAAGAGTGTCTCATTTCGATGATTATATGTCCGAAAATTTTTATCTAATGATTATTAACGTGATATATGATATGTGAGACACAATGCGATACAACACTCTATCCCTGTCCACAATCTTAGCGATTCACTGGACGTATCACTGAATTGCAATTTTCGCCTAAACTCGTCGATTGTTTCATTCAATACATTAGATTATTATATGATATACAATAGTGTTATCGTTAGTGAGAGGACAGTATATGACGTTTTGCTAACAATTATCATTTTTGGCCATTTGTGCCCAAAATCTCCAATATTTATATAAGAGATATCTCACTCAGATTTAATGGACTCATGAGATGAGACCCGAGCTCACAGCTGTAGTAATACCCGACACATACACATTCATAGAAACTCTGGCAATCATTGGATCAAAACTCGTTATAGCCTTCAATTCTGATCCCAAAGGATCAAATCGAGAGCAGAATTTGGTCAAAAACTATCACCACTTTTCCAATTACTATACAAATAATAATAATAATAATAATCTAATAATTCATTTATTTTATTATAATATTTATAAACTCTTCGAAGAGAACTCTTAATATTGTTTGAAGTGTTTGTATAATGTAGTGCACTGTTAACTGAGGTGACCCCAAAAATATCCTCCGCTAGTGTCACACTAATTGAGTTAAGTCCAATATCCATTGAATTTATAGCCGAACTGTTCCTCAGGCAGTCTACTCTTTCACCCCATTATTACCGGACAAGAATTGAAGGGATGGATAAACCAATATATTATTTGATAGACTTCCCGATTCTTTTATGCCAATTGTGACCCCTTTTTGCTAAAATCCCAACTCATGGCTGTGTTTGAAATAATGACAAACATTGAGGACTCATACCTCATAAATGTCTCAATACTTATATTTGATTTATATTAAATACAAGACTTTGATGACTCTTAAGATGAAAGTATTAGAGGACGGCATATAATAAACAGACTATTCCTTATTTCTTATTATAACTTACAAATATATTCTTGTCATCCGATTATATTCTGTGCTCTTCTTTTAACGAATACAACATGTAATCAAAGGATTCACTTTTAGGAAATGCGAAAAAATCGTGTCTTTATATCAATAGTAGGGCTAAACATAACATAACAAAACAAAACATAGTATTCAAAGCACAGCTCTGTTTCGCAGTAGTGGTCGAAGTGTTAATACCATCTCATTCTGTGTGTGTAATATCAGTGAATAAACCCACGAAAACACGACCGAAACAACCAGAATAGGCAAAGTGTTTACACAAATATTTGATCACTTGTGTAGCTAATGAATGTGACAGGCACATTTTTGCCCACACTTTTTCTGTGAAGCATTCACCAGCTTTTCTATTACCGTTCCTCCATTGAAATGAGTACTTAAATTACAATTTTTATTGATATAAAAATAATTTTACTGTCATTTAAAAAGCAATGAAATTAATTAGCGATTCTTTGGCAGTACTTTCGCTAACTTTATGTCAAATTAATTCCCTTTTATTTTCATGAATTTGCTGTTAAACTGATTTTTAGTCAATTATTTTCGCTAATAATTGTTGTCGACTCTAATTTAAAATTCTTAATAATTAGTTTTATTTGAATGATTAAAAGGATTTGTGTTTAAACTTCATAAGTCTTTCGTCAGTGAAGTCCGTCGAGACTATAATTAGTGTCAAAGAAGATGTTTTTTGGCTCTTATTTTTTGTCGGCCCCACTATTTTGAATCTAATTTCTTAAGTCTAATATTCATTCATTAGTATATAATAAAAGCCACTAATTAGACAATAATTTGCAATTCATATGTGCTGTTCATCTTTTTTTAGAGAAACTCTTTTTTTTGCACAATTAGTTTAAGGAAAGGCTATAATTTTCGAGCTCACACTTCACACAATTTCTTAACTTATATCTCATTTTATGTTAATTTTTTCTTTGATATAATTAATGTATTTCTTAATAGGGTTTTGTCTGTCTCTCACTTTTTCTTTCAACTCATGTGTGAATCCAATTCCTGTATATTTAAAGCATTGAATTAATATTTGATTTGTTTTTCATTCTGTGCATAAAATATACATTTATTTAAACTTGAAATTTATTCTGCGATACGTCTCTACACTTAAACACATATAAGCATTGAATTAGATTTGAAGCACTCGTAACATACATTCAATTGTTTTGGTCTGATATTGAATTTGCCAAACGATATATCAATAATTAAGATCACTTTATAACTGTTCTCCTCTTTTTGGTCTCTGTTTTTGTCTCTATTTTGGTGGTGTTATGGGTTGGCAATTGTCGAACACAACCGACACAATACACGACTACAACAACTACTACTTTTTAAATGGATTTACAGACACTTCAGCCTAAACTCAAGTCTCATCGTTCAAGTGATACACGAATTTTTAAGTGACAATAATTTACTGGTAATTGAATTTTCAGTATTGTCTCCAACACTCAAATAAATCTAATGTTGAGTTAATGCCACAAAACAAAGCATTAATGAAATTAGTTTTGAGTATAATTTTCGTTATAATTATTAAAATAATTTAATATTGTTTTGGAGCACATTTTCAACGCTTTGCTATAAAACCAGAGTCTGAGTCATGAATTGATGATAACAGAGACAGACAGAGAAAGAGCACAGAATATATTCACTCCATTAAAGTATTCATTTATATATATATTCGCTGAGACTGTAGTGAAACTGCAAATTGACTCAATTGAATGCATGGACGGCATAATCAGAGCGTATATAAGTGTTAATTAATCCCATTGTCTGTCTTCCGAACGATAACATTATTCCAGTTGTTATGCAAATCTCATTTCCAGTCCAGAGCTAGTCCTACAAATCTAATAGTGCTGTTCCACTCCGACCAGAGCCTGAGTCCTAACCTTAGCGTATAAATCAGTCGGCAGTGCTATCTATTGCAGACACAATGTTTGTCTATCGAACACAAGACATATTCAGTCATCTCATTCTGAGTCAGTCTTCACTATTGAGATCATTGATAACACTTAACACTAATATATGTTTAGTCGAGTGTTATATGCAATGAGAACCTGAAAACTCTTTTTCCATACACTTTATTCAAAGTCTCACTCTTTTATATAAAAGTAGACATTAACTCCAAGCCTATCATTATGTTGTGCCGGCAATACTAGTGGCCGACATATATAATTGCCGTGATTTTCAATTGAGAGCCAAACTCTTTATTCGTGTGCCGTCTCATGAACTCAACAATTGATTGCATATAATTATAACACACATACACCGGGAGGGAGGGAGAGAGAAGGAGGGAGAGGGAGAGGGAGAGAGAGAATAATGAGAGAGAAGAAAATTTGTTCATTACTTAACTCTTACTTAAGAATCAGCCATTAATTCAATTTGTTTTTCAATAATTTAACGACAATTTTGATCTCTTTATTCAATAATATTTTGACATTTTATCTGACATTAAGTGAAGATTATTATCGTGTTATTAATTATTTATATATATTTATGTTTCTATATTCTAACCAATCAAAATCAAAACATAATTATTTATTCATGATTGGAGGCTAGAAATAATGATTATCCTAGCTAATTATCTAGAGCTTTTTCTAGTAATAGTCGTAACAAACAATATTCGGAGTAAAATCGGATAAATTAATTTTGAAAAATGATTAATAAACCGAAATGTTTTGACAATTGAAATGCGAGTGAATTATATATAAATATACAAATATATACACTTTTATATATATATTATGGGCTATTATAAAATTATACAATTATTTAATATCGTTGAAAATGAAAGGAAAAGTAAAATTAAATCAATTACTAGTTTGTTGTAAATATCATGAGATTTGTGACGTTATGTTCTATGTTTATATATGTGACTACCTTTTCTGTGCAGTGCCTGTAGTATATGTGTTGTGTATTACCACCGCCTATTCCTGTGTTTATTCAGTTCCTTACCTTTAATTATATGCTTTTAATAGTGAGCCGACTATCCGTTTCTCTTCAGAACTATAGGAATGTTGTATGGAATACCTTTTTATATAAATGCAGATTCGATGTTAAGCAGTGGCCGTATATAACATGAAGTGGTAGTTCAATAATGACAATATTACTGCACAACATCTATGTAGTGCTGTTCTCGATGTTTAGTGATGCGAGTCTTGTGTTAAATTAGATAAATTTTCAATACGTTTCAGAAGATTATGGATTTGAACTGCACTTGTAGTGCAGTCCTCTATTTATATTATATTGAATAATGTCTTTCCTTTGCTCTCTTTCAGCATTAATTTTCTGTTTGTCTCTTACTTTAAATAAAGTCAATTATAAACTTATATACACTCGACTTACAAACAAAAATGTAATTTTCATGAGTTATTTGAGCCCTTAAGGAGATGCAGGAGAGAGAGGAAGACTATAATATTGAGAATCTTAGTTAAAAATTTAAAACACAAAGCAATGAAAAACTTAAATAAATTATTTTTTTAGATCCATTCAAAGTATAAATGCACTGAAATAATAATAATATGTATTAATGATATCTAAGGAAAAAAAAGATTTGTTTTTCATTTTTCCTCAAAAATAAATATTAAAATATTTGTATGTATTTTAATATTGTTATTATTCCTACTATTTCTTTAGAAGAAATATCTTTACTCATGTAAACTCTTTTTGTTGTTAGCATTTGCATCTCCCCTCTCCTTATCCATCCCCATTTGCCTCTTTTCACTCATTTCTCTGTTGCAGAGGTTTTTCTTTTACTGATTAAAATTTCTATTTAATGTTTATCTACTTTTTTGTGATAATCCCTTTGAGTTTCTCCCCTTTTATTAGCGAATATGAATATATGACTACTTTTTCATATTATGAATAGCTTTTGTGGTATTATTTCTTTTAAATAAAATGTAAACTAAAATTAGTCTAGGCCATACGCATGCGATATATAGCCATTTATATATAGCTTCATAGATTCTATGCCAATGTATTATGTAATGTATATACGATAGTGTTTTATGCGTATGACTACGACCTTATCGATCGGTTATAAGAAAATCAGCTAAAAATAGTATAAACGTTACACTGAAGAGAGAGAGAGAGAGAGAGAGAGAGAGAGAGAGAGAGAGAGAGAGAGAGAGAGAGAGAGAACTGAGTATCACTGCTATTGTATTGTGTGTTATATAAGTGAATGGCACTCAACTGTGAGCTTTGTTTCTAAGCCCTGATCGCACCACTAGTACTGCCGACACATGACTGGTGTATATGAGCACTGCATCGATGAGTTCGGGCCACACATAAACTGATATTTGCGACAGACGTTTGACTTTTTGAATGACATTAGAATAGGAACTCATATCTGATATGTGGGGGTAAATGATAACTAATTTGTTTTATTGCAAATTTCATTCAAATTGACTTAAATGTGGAGTCAATAGTCGTGCCTTTGATGAGAATTGTTTTGTTGTTCTGCACAACACATACGTGATTTCGTAACGAATCCCCGAACACCGGAATCGGTGGCACAGTCTATGTGCTCAACATTTATAGACAAAAGCACAGCATAGCAATAGATAACATGCAATGCCTTAAAGCAGTCAAAGGCATTGCAAAATAAACATTAATAATAGACACACTTCAATGACTTCAATGATTTTTGAAGCGCTTCTCCTCTTCTTTCAGACGATATTTGAGATCAAATTCGAAGAGAAGAACCAAAAATGAAAAATATTGTGTATATTGTATTTTAGTTCATAAGTAATGTAAGGATCAAGTATTGTATGTGATTGCAATCCAACAGTTCTTTGAACAGCGCCAACATCTTATCTGACTCACAGACAAAATATATCATGTTTTTCAGGTTCTCTTCTTCTATGTCTTTGCCTTTTGCTCTGACTTTTCTATTACAGAGAACTTCAGCGCTAAAAATGTTGTTCAGAATTTAATTCCAAATGACATATAATGCACAGACCTCTCCTTCTCTCTATCCCTCTCCCCTTTCTCCCTCTCTCCCCTTCCCTTCGCTCTCTTATTGCTGTTTGAAAATCTCATAGAATCTCAAATTCTGTGTCATTTTTGTGTGGTTTTTAAATAAGTAATTTTATTCTTGCCTTCCCTTCCCTTCTATTCTCAATTCTGTTATATACAGTTATATATATATATATATATATATATTTCTTGTGCTCTTTTCTTATGTATTGATTTCGAATTAGCACAAAATGATTGTCTGTCTGTGCCTTTCGTTTTCTCTTTTGGTGTCATTCTCTGAATGAATAGCGAAAAAGATTTGTTTGATTAACAAATCAACAAATGAGTCAACGATTCAAATGTTTTAAATGGATTTCCAGAATATTTCCGTTACATTTATTTTTTTTATTCTTGGCTACAATTGTATGAAATTTTATATTTATTTTTAATATGTTTTTCTTCAAAATATATTTGATTTCTTAATCGAAATAAATTTTTTGATTCGATATATGGTTTTGTTATTCTGTGCTCTTATTCTGTTCCACATTGTATGAAATAAATTTCAATTCAAATTTATTCCCGTTTGAATGAAAACCCTGAGCATTAGGTAATGTTTGCCTCGAATCCAATTCAATTCTTGAGCTCAATATAATATGAGATTTATTATTGACATGAATTTTGTTTATTATTATTATTATTTGCTTTGGCTTTGATTTGCTCTCCTTTTTGGCGATCATTTCATTCAATCAATCAGTTGTATTGTCCCCCAAAATATGTTTCAATTTATTTAAATTATTACTCATTTATTTTGTTTGGCCTTCGATTTCATATATATTAGATTTAGACAAATAAAAATATATCTTCTCCTGGGCTACCAGTGCTTCCAAATGTCAGGCGAGGAGTGAGTACTCGAATAAAACTGGCGTTCAGTCCGAAGATAAATGAACTCATTATTAATATGAGAGATATTTATAATACTATGACTTATTCCATATTTATATTATTTATGGTTACATTCGAAAAGTGCATTATATTTAATATATTCCTATTTCTCATTGCTATTCCTCCTCTTAGCCATTAGCCTGTCCACAGCTCTCCACATTCGCCATTATTAGTAATGTTGTTTATGAATGATTTTATAGATTCTTCAAATTAATCTCTGCTATGAATCAGATTTATATTCATTTGAGACTTTTTTGTTGCCTCTTATTCTTGTTTTTTCATTTGTTCGCAGATTATAACCTCATTTATTAAGAATTTTTGTTTATATTTTGCTCGGATGAGTCTCTTATTCAATATCCCAGTCTTTATCTTTTCCGGTGAATTATCTCTTTTTTCCATACAATTGTCGAAACAATTCATAACATTTAATATGTTTTTTCTGTTCCTCTGATTATGACTGACGAGAAACTTATTGTCTGTTTTGATTGAATAAGGAGTGGGGCGACTGAGCTCCTGCCTATGTTATATAAGGAACTGCCACTTGTGATAACTCATACCCTGTTTTGCATATTATTTAAGGCAAGAATTTTCTCATCGATTTCTATGAATGCTTTAGTAGTCTATTAGTCAGTGCAGTGATTGAAAGAGATATTCATCAGACATACGCTCCTCTAAAGACTTATTCATCTTCATTACAAGACAGTGAATATGTCTTTGATTTCTTCTTCAGTCTCTTCTTTTTTATATGAAAAATGGCCAGAATTTGTCGGACGACATAATCGTTTAGGTTTTCAGACATTAGTCCTCGAAAAGAGTTATTTATTTATAAACAACTTATATATTATTTGTTAAATTCAGTGCTCTTTATATTTGATTCGTTTGTCGTTCCTTTACTTCCTTTTTGTATTTTTTTTTCATTCAATGATCAAAAGTTTGTCATTTGTTTCTCTTTTTATGTTCTTCTTCTATATCTTTATTAATATGTTTTGTCTGCACTCGTCATCATTTGGTCAGACATATTGTCAATGAGTCTCACGATATGTCTGCGCCTTTATTATGAGTCCATCAAAAACGGTATTCAACTAATAGTCAAATATGTCTACAATTTCTATACTGAGTTCAATGGGTATATTAGATTGATTTGACAGGATTTCTCTCACCCCTTCCCCCTAATGAAAACAGTGATGCGTGTGCTGCTCTAAGCGTTATATACACTACTTTAAGCCTCATCACCGACACCTCCCAGCAATTTAAGGTCTGGTGTTTTTTGGCCAAAACCGCTAAAATACGGTTTAATGCCTTCAGCGCCGATACATCTCTCAATCACATACTTTTAACATTAAACACATCTACTGTTCAGTTGAGGCAAATCTAAAGCGAAAGTTAGCGATGGCTGCAGTTATAAGAAGTAGTGTTCAATACTTGCGAGCAAATCGATCACAACAAGCACCACATCACTGAACACTTATATATATCCGTATCGGTTGCCAACAACTCTCT
>JAQGCE010000283.1:0-13915 GCA_034699185.1 Eupelops torulosus
CATGCTTATAATGTGTTCAAAAATTAAATTAATTTATAATCTACATAAATCACATAAATTTGAATGATAAAATGAATTTGAATTTACCATGATAGAATTCATTACATATATATTATTATGTATTATTAATTTAAGTTAAAATTTTTAATTTCATTCGAATAAATGGGAAATCAATACAAGTGATGAGTGAAATGGATGTGCTCTATATTTTAGGGTTCATTTGAAACTAGAGTGAGATGAATGTTAAGAGCAAAGGTTGTTTAAACTGGTATATAAGTCCGCCACTGTGTGAAGTCTAGTCTGTTATGTTTGTGAGTTGGGACCAACTTTTTACGCTTCGATTTATTAACAAGAAGTGAATCGCCTTTTATTCCCAATTAGATCCACTTTTGACGACAAATACTTTAAGTACTTTAGCACTGAATCTATAGTTAGAAAGCAATTCAAAAACGATATTCTTATTTATCAATTGTCAAAATTTAGACATTTAAAAGTTGATCGAACTTTCTTTAATGAATGTCCTCGATATTCAAATCAGACAAATATTTGTTTAAGCTTGAAAAATGACTAAATCTGTTGTTTGTCCCGAAAATTTGTGATTCTATTAAAAGCTCAGACAGAAAGCCATATATTATTTGTAGTTTGTCTTTTTCAATATGAGAACTGAAAAATTGGATCATGATCAAATAATTTTTAAATTTAAATCCTAAACATGTTTGTGTTTAATGGATCGGTTTGTTTGTTAAAAAAAGCAAAACTATTGAAATCACTTACACTTGAATTGAATTTAATAATCAGTGAATCAAAGGTTGTGCTCAAGAAATAAGCGATGAATTCCTGAATTTCCAGGAAAGGACAGACTTTTGTGGAAAAGCAAAAAAGGCAGAAATAAGTTGTCGAGAGAGCACTGGACCAATAATTTTGGTATTGAGAAAAGTATGTGACCCTAAAAAATATATTTATGAAAATTTTTTGTCTGAATAAGAGTTAGTCAAACAGTAAACACGAGTGAAATATATCTCAAATGAGACAAAAACAGTCTAAGAGTGCGATATATTCTTCCAATAATTGTGTATTTGGTGTGAAGTTAAATGACATCAAAGAACTTCAGCAGTGGTTCCAAAATCAGAGGCGACTTTACCTACAGTTCCTTTGCCTTAACCGATAAACACATACAATGATAGAAAGTAACGCCTATAGATTACGGGTTTGGGCCTACCTGTGCCCTCCGATCATTTGTATGTTGAGGACTACATATATACTTTGTTGAGCGTCTTCTCGAGTGCTTTTATAACACTTCCCATTTGGCCGTTTTGTCGCTCACATTATTTTTCAAATATTTTTATTATTAAATTATTTTTAATTTTCTATCATTTAATGCATTAAAATATATTAAATATATTATAAATATGTAATTATAATTAGATATATAATTATGTAAACATTTGTATGTATCAGTGCTATTGCCTTGAACAATTTAAATTAGAGTTCAAACAAAATGATAAAAGAAGGTTTGCATCACTGCATCACTAATGATGTGCTGCAGTGAAAACACTTTTTATTTATGCATTGAATGATTGAAATAATTTCAAATCAAATCGTAAAATGAGTTCATTTGATATTTGATATTGAATTTAGTAAAAGTTGTAAGAATAGGCCAAACAAGTAGTGAATATGTTATAGTCGTTGAGCAGTTTGTTGGTCACATGTATTTAATCCACTCGAAGAGTCAAATATGTTATAGTGTTATACATTTGAGAGCTTTTGCATTGAGAAGAAGTGATCGCCGAATGCGAGCCAAAGGTTGTCCGCAAATGCAATCAATTGTAATTCAGGCCTCTCTTCGTTCAGAAGTTTTTGCATATTATAATAAAAGTGAATCAATGATTGCCTCGAAAGCTCTCCAACTGATGTATAGGCGACGAGTTCTCCCCACTCGAGCACAACAATAGATTCAAACGTTTTGAAAAGAGGCACAAAAGGCGCTGACGGCCACTGAAAGAGTCAGTCGTTACTCCAGTTTCATAGCATTGATTTCCAGCATTTGCAGGAAACGCTTTCATATCATATAAATTTCACAATTATTTCTCATTTCTCTCCCAAAAGCTCTAAAAAACTAAAATTTCCGATAAATTTTCATTAATTAGAGATTCAGTCGATTTAAATTCAATTTCAATACATCACAAAATTAAGATTTAATGTCCCATAAACTAGAATAGAGAAAAAGGGGGCTCTAATCAAACATTATATAAGAGAGAGGGAGAGCTGGGTCAAATAGTAAAATACTTTATAATATTGGAAATTTTTCCTCTTAATTATGAATTATATAATATCGGAACAGTTTAGCCATAAATAGAAACATGTGATCAGGTCTTTAATGATACATCAAGTAATGAACAAGGAGGTTTTTTTAAGAGTCTTTGATTTTTCTACAATATTCATGTTAAAGTGAAAACATTGAACAAGCAGAATGACCAAAATTCAATGAAAGTCTAATAGATCTGGAAATTATTTTTAAAGTTTTTTTCCTTTATAAGAGAACTAATTTCATTATCAATTTGTATTATTATTACAATTGAGCAAGGTATTATTTTTGATGATTATTATAAAACTTTGATTTGCATGATTAGGCTATAAATTCAATGATTAACACATAAACGATAAGATTTAAAGTTGAAATTTCAATTTTGAATTCAATTCGTTGAATTGCAAACAAATAGCGGTAAATACTTCTCATCTTTAATGCCCTCAACTTTTTTTTATCAGAAAATATTGTAAAATATAGTGAATAACACAATACCAGAGTTTTGTAGACAGATTTGAGCCCTTAATGGCATTAAAAGCCATAAATGGAAACGTTATGTATAAGCGATGCAGAAAACCTAATCCAGGGTCTGAAAAAAGACAGGAATAATGGCCGTTCACTTCACTGAATAGTATCGGTAACAAAGGTCTCACTCTTGAAATAGTGTTACTTTTTATTATTCATTACCGACCCTCTCCAAAATCTATGAAACCAAATGTTAGGCCCCTATTAGGCCTATCGTGGCGTAAGGTGTAAATCCTATAAATGCTATTAACTATTTTCTATAAGTTTTTGTTATTTTCGGCAAATACTTTAAGGCTCTCTCTCTCTCTCTCTCTCTCTCTCTCTCTCTCTCTCTCTCTCTCTCTCTTTCTCTCACGTCTTGAAAAAGATGTTTCTTTTGAATAAACTTTAATGAAATTTATGGGTAAATGTTTTGGACGGAGAATTTATTGCCGAGAAATATAAAAATAAATCCAATTTTGCACAGCCTTTGATTGTGATTACAAGTGATTGAGTTATGCTTCCGAAAGAGTGGGATGTACTCTGAAAACAGACCCAATTTGTTGGGATATTTTATGCCATTGTTTGCTAATACAGTATAGAAGATATTTTGTCCATAATCTTAACGCCAGATGAATGGCTCGACTAATGAGATGGGAGACTAACACAACAGTTAAGTGATTTATGACTTCCAAAAATCTTATATCAATTGTTTGTGATTTACTTTTCACTTTATAAGTGTCAATGAGTTCCACTTTGACCGGACCGGCATAACCGAGTAGGCGGGAGAGCACTGGCCTCAGGCTCTTTCGATACCAATATGTTTGCCATCACTTCATCTCAGTTTTGAGTCTTAAGTTTGTGGTAAGTCTTAAAACCCATTATTAGAATTAAAAATTTTAAAATTAAAGAAAATCAGTGAAGATATTTGAGTTATGAGATGAATATAAATCAAATATAAAAATCTATTTTAGAATGGTCATGCTTATTTTTAAAAACTTCTCTTTCAATTGAGAGTCTATTCGTATGATTTGAAACGATTGACCGAATTCTGAATGAATGGCTGGAGTGGAGTCTCGTTAGACTTGAGAAGTATTTCAGTAGTTTTTGTTATTATACTTCTTTGAAATCTAAGGACAGAAGTCCTAACTTTAGTTGTATTTTGTTATTATAGTTAACAGTTTTGTTACGGATCTCAAAGTCAAAGAGGTATTCAATCATAAACTTATTTCAATACTAAATACTTCTAGAGTTGCACTTATTATAAGCCAACAAATGGATACAAATCCAAAGCATATCCATATTCTTCGGCATATATTTTAGAAATATTTTGAAAGAAAAGTATATCATTCATAAACCGACTCACAATTTGAGTGACATATCGGATAAGTAGCAAAACAACTCATATCTTCTATAAATATATCCATTTGCTTTGAGCAAGGTTTACTCAAGACCATTTTATATTGTACATTCAAAATTAATCCTCAATATGCAAGCAAAATATAAGCTAACAGAATGACCAAATCCAAAAAAATTGAATGTTTCTAAAATTATTTTCAGAAAAGTTTTAGAAGAAAACAAATGATTTATTTCTTTTTGAAAAATAGTTTTCTATTATTTATTTGGATCTATATTTCAAATGAATTTTATTATTCAAATGGATATAAATAATGATAATATAAATGGTATTCAATATATTTATCGCAAAGAATAGAAAACTCAATTAAGTACCTCTTCTTTTGTGGTGCTCTGAATGAGTATAAAATTTTGTTGGTTTGTGTCGACTGAGCACTGAATGCAATTTGAATATAACAATGGGATGAGTAGTGAAGTGCTATTCAACACTTGGCATACAATACAATGGGATGTGTCTGAAAGGTGTCACCAAATTGGAGACACTCTAACAGATAGATAGCGAACACAACATTTCATTTGTGGCCAAAGTTTTTGCATATGATTTACATTTACAATAAAATCTATAATAAAACCAAATGTGGAGCAAAAGTCTGTGCAAAAAAGAGCGGACGTCTAAACAGCGGGATGTATATCGACGATAAATGATTTAAGCGATACTTCTCTCTCTCCCCTAACAATTGGAGTGGTTTTCCTATTAAAAGATGATTCGATAGCGAGTATTGTCACTAAAGAAAATTTGAGAGCTTTTCGTAGACTTTTTATCTGTTATCTATTGAATAGAATGAATGGTTTGGGAGGAGAACCGCTTAATTGTATGATTGACTCCATTACTGGTATCCAAACATTTACACTTCAAAACACACCTTTAAGTAGCACTTTATAAAAGGTTTGCACACTTTTTATAACTTTCAAGCCTTCCGATTGTTGACGTCTTAGACCTTCAGACTGAAGGCTTCAGTGTTTCTTATCATCAAATCTTCTTCAAAAAGTGGCGTAAATTTTAACAAATTATTCAAAACATAAAGTCGTTTAACTTAATTATCTTAAAAATATTAAATTTAATTAAATTATATATAAAATTGAATTATTTAAATGTCTGAAAAATGGGATTAATTTATCAAATGAAAGAACGGCTCCGCAACTGATTCCAAACCAAACTCTCAATGACTGCCATACGAACTGAGAAATCGAAAGTAAATCCATTGTTAGTCTGAATGCTATAACAGATGCTGTCTTTAGTGGTGGCCATCGGAGGCGAACACCACTAAACTGTATGAGTAATGACCCGAAACGATGGAAGACTATCAGAAACAGATAGCCTCTGAACGACCATTTGTGTGATGAGTCCAACAAAAGTTAAGCCAAATATTACTGTTATTATAATAAAGAGTAAGTTGTGATTCAAACTTAAAACTTGTGCCACAATATTATCTGAACCACAGGTTCCTCTGATTTACTGATAATTTTAGTGATGGATTCGTTCAGACTTTCAATGAGATAACAATCAATGTTTAAAATTTGTTAACTTTTATAAACTTCTACTGACTTTTGACTCAGTCTTGTATTTGAATAAAAGTGAGAGTGGTCACTTTCAGATCCTTATCATTTGAGAACTTCTAAATGCTTAATTTATAAATAGGCCAAGATAATTTTATATACAAATTTTTGATTTAAAATTTAAGTGTTTATTAAATTATTTTTAAAAACTTATGAAATGTTTTTTAAATAATTTATGAAATTATAACAAATGTCAGAAACAAACAAAATGTGAATTAATTTGAATATAATTAGAACTTTCGGGAGGTTTCGGTAGCTTTGATTCCCTCGTCGTGTAATCTCATTAACATCGGATGATATATTTCAGAAGTCATGGGTGCGATCACACCTTTGGTCTGTATTTCGCCATTTAATACCATTCTGGCAGCAATTCCTGCCGGATATCCAACTGTCTTAGCCATTGCTGAATAGCCATTAGGATCGCCATAGACCACTAAATTGATGCAACGCTCCTCATGAGCACCGTCTGGCCATTCAATACCGATATTATGCCTCATTATTATGATATCCCTCTCATTTGGTTTGTAAGACAACTTATTTGATAAGAAGTGAGTGATTGTGTCGATCGGAGTATTCAATTTAATTATAGGTTCCTCTTCGAGAAGACCTAATTTCTCGATAACATCTACTCTGTATCCATTGCCCACTCTGTCATAGATTAGGTTCTTGAGGTTTGATAATAGGATGTCGTCCTGATGTCCCAACAACTGAGTCATAAACTGTTTCCAAGTAATCTCTGGTCCCTTAGGATGTAGTGATGGATGAGGTGCTGAGTCTAACAGATCCATAGAATGCAAGCCTTTCATTGCATCACAAAAGCCTCGATATCTTTAATGAAAATAACAAAAATTATTATAAAATTCAATTAAATTATCTAAAAATAGGTTTTAATTAATTAAATAATTAAATGAAGAGTTTGACCTCAAAGTTCCTCGGATTACAGTTTTGGCGGAAGAAATGCCATAGATATCTCTATAAACAGTAGAATCTCTATTAGGATAGCCTTCCAAATTATATCCGTGCAAAAAGTCGATGTCAGTGGTGTTATCCATGAGAGCACCGCCGGCGGGAATTTCCCTGATTTCATTGTTTTCTATCCATTTGGCGGTACCGACAGTCGTCAGTATAACTCCCTTTGGATTCCAACTAAACTTATATCTCAATGGATTGTCTGCGTTTTCGGGAACAGGTATTCCTCCACAAAAGGAAACAAATGAAGTAATTTTTCCTCCATTTGAGACCACCTGATCGAAGGATTCCATGGCCAACAAATGATCTATTCCAGGGTCAAGTCCTACTTCATTGACAATAGTAATACCTGCGTTAACGGCATCCTCATTAAGTTTCCTCATCTCTGGAGTGGTATAACTGGCGGTAACCATATTTGTCTTCAAACGAATACACTTTTCAGCAATTTTTGGATGTAATGAATACGGCAGAAGACTTATCACTAGATCCGAATCTTCAATCAATTTATCCAAAGTTTCGCTATTTTTCAATACATCGATGACTATGGAGTCGGCATTAGATTTGGTCGCCTTTTTAGCCAATTCATCGCCCGGTCCTAAAATTAAAAATTCATTCACTTAATAAATTTAATAAATATTTATAACAATGACTAACCTTGTAACTCTGAGGCAACAGTTACATGTACATCAACATCTCTGGTCAATAACTCGACGAGAGGGGCTGACACATAACCTGCCCCTAAAACTAATACATGTTTTTGATTAGAGTTGGTTTTTGCAGTTCTGGCAAAACAGCTCTTCTTTCTTAAGTCCATTATATATTCAAAATTAGGAGTAAGCACACCGTTGCTGGCAATACAGGCGCCTTTCACTACAGGTCCTAATTTGACTTTGTCGAAGGGTTCGGTGGCGTCTGAATTAATTATGTCATTGATATATGGATTTAGAAGGTCACCAAAAGATTGGGTCGACTCTAAAGGCAGTTGTGTTGGCATATTATCAATAGAACAAACCAATACTCCAGGTCCTATTTATAAACAAAAGCGTCCAATTAATTGCAAGCTTATTATCAATTATCAAAAACAGATAAGACTAAAAGTTGTCATAAAAAACAAGATATTGTTATCAATAAATAATTTCATTCAAAGTTTAGATAAAATATAAATAAGAGAAAGTCTAAAATATTGGCAAACGATTAGAAGACCTGCAAAATCATTGCTGTCTTTGTTGTAATCGGCGTCATATAAGCAAAAGGGGTTATCAATTGTAGTGCATTCGGTCATGAATTCTATGGATCCGCCCGGATCTGCACTAATGTCACAAATTGCAAGCAAACGGTGAGGTAATGCCGGTGATCCCACAGAAATAGGCAGCCATGGTGTCGCCTGTGGCTGAAGAATTCGTTTGGCGTCGGGTATAGTCAACAGTTTGGGTGAATTCGGTGACCAATAGATACCATTGACGATGACCGAGGCATGAGGTGCGATCTCTTTTGCAAAGTTTGAGTAATATCTTTCTGGATGAAGTTCGGCCTCTTCTTGGTCAAAACCTCCGCCATCTCTACGAATCCAATGGTCAGCGCGAGTAACAATCGAACCATATACCTTTGTGGGCTGACCCAATTGAGACACTTTGTTTAAGTCTTTGACGTCTACATATTCATAAGGGAGCTCTTGAAATATCTCCTGTGCTCCTTGAGATACATTTCCTGCAATATATATTTTTATTAGCATTGAGCAGGGCAACATCTCAATATTTATTTACCTGAGCCTGTGAATATAAAAGTTAGGGGGCCTAAAGATCGGGGCATCATTGCTAATGCGATTTCATAGCCAGTATCTCTAATCGCTTGTTTAGCCATTCCACTGTTCCTGTAATTGTGTGCAGGACCAATATGCATAAAGGGCGTATGATGACCCAATGCCAATAGTCGTAGTCCTAAACCGTGCATAATATCAATCATACCCGCAATACCCGCATATCTACCGAATGCAACTACTCTTTGGTAATTGTCTACCATTTTTTCGTAATCTATTAGTCTTTAGGTTTAATTGAATTAATTTATAAAAAATTTTAAAATTTTAAAATCACATAAAAGAGAGATTACCTGATATTCCTATCGAGAATGGCGTCCAAAAGAGACATATTTGCCTCCTGTGCTTTGATTGTATGTGAGAAGAAGGCATAGGTTTTGTTGGGCAGTAAAGCATCGATCGGCACTTGTTTTACACCAATAATAACCGGTGCTTCACTAATGTCCTCTTGAATAAGGGCTCCAGCCTGCACATAAGATTGCAACGGATATGCCCTCCTATTCGACGGCTGTACAATCACTTTAACACCTTTTTTGACAAGTTGTCGCACATGAAGTGGTGCCAATGGGGCCCTCCTTTCCCAAACTGAGGCATCTTCCCGTCTAATTGCTTTAATAAAAAGTTTTATTTTATTTTAAAATCTTAAGCATTGAATAAAAATTTTAAAGAGTTATGAATTAATAGAGAAATACTTTACCCAATATTTTTTGATTCAATGGGTTAGTAATGGGTTGAGTCACACCAAATGAAGAACGAGATCTTGTAAATTCAAATGATTTGCTCCGAGATACATCATATCTGATGCAGTGCTTCATTAATTTAATATTCAATAGCTTTCGTTTTTCAATCATGGTAGTTAAATTTTGTCAATGAATAATAACTTTTTTGAATATTTAAATTAAGGGCACAACTATTGAATAATAAAGAGTCTATTGGAAAGTCTGACAGACTTTGACTTTAAAATATTTCCTGAAAACTTCCACATCAATAGTAAAAGTAATGATTTTGAAAAAACTTTTTCTGTAAACTGGATGTCCTTTACTGATAGTGAAATTTGAATTTCATTAAAAAATTCAGTGAATTTCCAGTACTTTACAACTCAATAAACTTGTTCTTCGGTTAGAAACTAAGTCTGATTTGTTAGAATACTAGCATTTCCTCATATTTTGGGGAATCGCTCTTATTTATCATTATTATTATCAAGCATAATTCTGATATCTGTTATCATTTATTCCTTTGTCGAAACAATAAGCACTTGATTTCTATGAACAGAATATTTTCCTCTTCTCTTGTTTTCAATGAATTTGAGTCACAAATAGTTTTGTATATCTGTTGGAAAACTCAGGCCTTGGATTTTAATCAGTTTTAAATCATATAATGTTTTCTAAGATCTCAATTTCAGGTAAGCTATTGCTAAGGGGGTATTTCTAGTCGTCAGATTGGCTCCAGGTTTCAGTATTTTGTTTATCGTTAATAAAAGTTTTTTAGCTCAATATTTGAGTCAACACAATAACAGCACTTCATCTAAAACTTAATTTGAAAACAAAATTGTTTTGATAAAAGTTGACAGAAGACTATTACGGAAATCATAGGATGTGTTAATCGAATTTGTAATACATTTGAATTTCTTTAATTTCAAGTTATTTTTATTTTTCTTTCGTAATTCTTATCATAAATTATTAAAAAAAAACTGGGAGTAAGTATCACAAGACTTCCCCATCAAATAAAATTATTTATTTATTTAAAGAATATATTTTTTTATGTTTTCATTGATCTGACAAATACTTTAAAAAAAAAGATTCAGAGTCATTTATACTAAAACACACCCTATTAATCACTAGAAATTTACAATAAGCGGTTTTGGCTGGTTTCTGATCTTATTTGTGTTGACCATGTTAACATAAATAAAATTATGTCATTAGGTTCAAAATCAGGTGTTGTTTTCTCAATTAAAAGTTTTATGACTTATTTTTTAGAGATTCTGAAGTTTTTTATCGCTTTGTTTACTATAATGCAGGGATGCACAAGGGGGATTTTCAAAATATCCTCCTAAAGTCGAGAGCTGGTACCCCCTCGGAAAATTGTCCATATTTAGTACTAAAAGTGAACTAAAAACTACCCCTTCTAAATTTTGAAATTTATCCCCCCTAAGATTGAAGACCTTGTGCATCCCTGCTATAATCTAATGCAAAGAATTGAAAGATAACTTCACTTTTAATGATTTGTTCATTTATGGAATGTCTGTTGCCATCAAAAGAGTTGTTTTCTATCTTATATTTAACAATAATAATATTTAGATGTACATGATAATATTTTACATTCAGGTGATTCTTTAGGAAATTATTCTCAGCAACCAATCAATGTGTTATCCAAATGACTACAAATATTTTACTTCTCTTACGACTAAATTACCCATAAAAGAACCAAGGTGACTTACATTTTTAGAAAGCTCACAAGGAATCTGAATGATATATTTAATGATATAGTTATCATTGTAATCTTGTAATCTAATGATTAGATGTCGTTCTCTTTAATCCATAATTATTAGCGCTACACATAATTCCTTTTCCGACACATTTTTCATTCAGTGCTAATCTAATCGTCAATCATATCAGTCATTCAATCAATAATTCCTTTCAATTCATTGTCTAAATTCAGTGTTAATTCTGAGGGCATTCATATTTAGAGCCAAAAGACTCACATCAAACTGTATTGGTGTTAGAGAATGTTCGAGAAAGTCACCTGACTAACTCCCAAGTTTGCCCAAGTTTGGAAAAGTTTACAAATTCACCATAAATTATTAGACACTTTTTATACCCTTTTGCTAATATTTCTGCCAATTGGCCGCTAAGCAGACACTCGACGCACAAATTGATGCAAATATTTTACGTTTTTTATTGTTTGTTGTGATTTGAGTTCAATATTTAGTCACGTGATTAACGCATTTGAAAACATTGATTAAATTTATTTTATTGTATTTATATCTAAGTTTTAATCGATTTTATAATACTCTTGATATCCGATCAGTGAAAATGTGGCACAAAGTACGGAAAAATCTACTTTTAATGCCAATCGAGAGTCAAGAAAAAGACTTCACTCAAATTGAAGAGAATCTCTATTTGGGAAACGTAGAGTTCGCACAAAACCATCACTCGATGCAGAAGTACGGCATATCTCTTGTCGTATCTGTTTATCCCAAAGATTTGATCGGTCTTTCAGTTCAAATGATTCCAACGAACTGTCGTTTCCATCACATCGATGCCAAAGATTCGCCAAATGAGGACCTAATCTCACATTTCGATGAATGCTTTCAAATGATTGACGAAGAGTTGGTTCAAAACGAGGGCAGTGTTCTGGTCTATTGCGGGGCCGGTCTCTCCCGTTCTGTCACTATTATGGCCTCATATCTTATGAAGAAACATAGGATCAGTTGTGAAGAAGCGGTTGAAAGAATCCGAGCTCTCAGACGAAGAATTAATCCAAATACAGGATTTTTGGCACAACTGAAGCTCTTCGAAGAAATGGATTATCGTTTGGATAAAACTAATCCAGAGTTTCGTATCTTTGCTCTTATGTTACTTAAAAAGTATTAAAATATTTGACAAATGAATAGAATATTAATTGGTATTTAATTTTAGGCAAATTTGGACCGAAAAGTATTGGGAGGACAGTCGAGTGGCGGCTCTTAATCGACAATTCTGTGAACCGATGCGATCCTATTTGTGTAAAGTATCACTCAATCAAAAAACTTCGCCAAAGAATATAATTGACTACAAGTGTCTCAAATGCGGTCACATTTTGTTTGAAGACATAAATGTCTTGTCATTGAATTCAAATCCCGATTCAATCGAAGAGAGTGAGTGCACCAAAATTTTTATAGAACCCATCAAATGGTTGACCCCTTTGTTGTGCGCAAACAAAAGGGGTGAAGTTAACTGTCCTCACTGTGGCTCCCATTTGGGAGATTTCAAGTGGAATTCATTCAAATGTGGGTGTCTTCTCCACAACCAGTTAAGTGATGCAAAAATCATTAAAATACTAAAGTCTTCAGTCATTCAACGCTCTGATGAGAGGAATGGTATTCAATGCAATGGCAATAGTTTTTAAGAAAACTTAAGTTTTGTATTTTTAGTGTTTAATCTTTTCGTATATCATATTTGTTTTTAAATATTACTGAGTTCCTAATAATTGTAATCCATGACATTTCATAAACTCATTAATTAATAGTTATAGTTATAGACAATAAGTACAGTACAACCTCTCTATTATCATGTTGAATGTGCCCAATCACCTGACAAGGGTTGGGTTTGGGCTTCAAATTCACGGGTAGGGGTTTTTGCGGGTCTGCTGTATATGTGTAAAGTTAGGTCAGAATAGAGTTTGAATTGAAAGTTCAAAATTTTTTTACAAACAATCAAAACTAAGTTTTCTAATAAAAGGAGTGAAATAATATGTGATTTTGTCAAACAATTCAAATACACTCCGAATCCAGTTTTGTCCTCTGAGTCCGTTCTGACCAAATGAGGGACAAAAGTGGGTTATATACTAAATATAGTGTTAACTTAATTTCGTTTAATTGAAGACATTATTAACAATAATTATTTCATTTTCACTCAAAAGACAAACAAAACATGTGTCAAATCCTTAAACAAACTTAACTTAACAATTAAAAAAATTTAGACTTAATTCAATAATTATTATCCAATAGAAAACAGTATTTACTGAATAATAAACATATAAATAATTTGTCGATATATCGAAAAAAGAATGATATCATTTGTGCATTTGTGCATTTGTGCATGCCCACCATAAGCTTGAAAGAGAGTAGTGTAGAAGTATTCATTCATAACTCTACCAAAAGAAAGCCGTTTCAAATGGCCATTTCGGGTCTTAAATATGGCCATACGCAGATAAAATCTAACATGCTTACTCCTTTTTGTCTAAGCTTTACTATGGTATAATTCTTTTTTCGATATCTTGACCTCAAATTACTTGACAATAGAGAGACCCACAATACGGAGATTTTTTAGCGTTAGGTTTATGGGAAACACATCTAAAATCGCCTGACATTAGAGAGATCTGACATATAGATGCCTACAATAGAGAGGTTGCGCTGTATTTCATTAAAATTATAATTCTTTCAAATAAAGGAAAATTATTTTTATGTTATTTTATTGTGTTTTTGATATTAATTCTATTTTTTCCGAAAAAAATTATTTGATTTATAAAAGCAATCGTTTATTAAAAACTATTATTTTTTGTGTTTCAACTGTTTTTTGCGAAATCAGAGAAAACTAATATTTATTTCATTTATTACTTTAAAAATGTTCACTAAATTTGTTTCAATGAAT
>JAQGCE010000284.1:0-13896 GCA_034699185.1 Eupelops torulosus
TGTGAAAATAGCCCTATTCTTTAACATAGGTCCCAAGATGGGTCTGGTGTCATTTGTGATTTTATACAACTTGTGAATTTAAAGAGCTCTGAGTGTATAGAGTTTCTGTGAAAAATACTGCCTCTGCTGAGCAAAATAGGCGAATCGACTCATGAGGCTATTACTTGGGTCTCTTATGATAGCCTCCAGAACAGAAATTTCCCGAGGGGGGGGCCTACCAGCTCTCGACTTTAGGAGGATATTTTGAAAATCCCCCTTGGACATCACTGGTTTATAGTATAGATGGCTATATATATATGATTGATAATAAAGGAATGTTTATCGCAAATGCGTTCTCCAAATGATTGTCTTTTCTGTGAATCACTTCTCAAACATAACTCTTTCTTTGAAGACATTTGAATACAGTTTTAAGACTTGACTTCAAAACAATTGATTTTAATAATGAAAATTATTTAACAGAAATCTATTGAAAATCTAAATTTTGAATTTAAAACAATTAAAACTTAATAAAAACGTTTCAAAAATGAGAATTAGATTAAAATTTTATCCAATTTTGAAATTAAAATGAGGTTTTGGTCAGAATTTCACATCTTTTTGAATCCCAACAAATACTCTAATCATTAAAATAATAAAAATATTTTTTGATTTTGAAATGCATTTAATGTGAAATTAATTAATAATTATTAGTGTTCTCAAGGATTAAATATTCAATAAATTCAATTTTGAAAATTCAATAATTTATTGAATATTCAAATGTCCAAAATATAAATTCAATTTGAAATATGCTTGATAATAAGTTGAGTTGAAAAATTAGTTGCTGATCAGGTAGTTTAAGAACCAAATTTTCAAAGAAAGTTAGCATTTTTCTAATTTATCTGGTTCTTATGATCCTGAATTATATTTAGGTAATAACTGTATTAATTAAATTGATCCTAATCATATGTAATTATTAAAACTTAATAAATTCCTTTATGGTTTTAAAAATATAAATTCAATGAATTTATTAACCCTAATATTTATTATAAATAATTTATATATTTGTTTGTGGTATAAAAAGTGTGGAAAGATTTCAAAATAAAGCATTAAATTTGAGAACAGGAGAGGGCGCTCTAAATGCAGTATAGAAATCATTGATATAATGTTTGCCACAAAAATTTGGTTCCTCTGTTTGAACATTTTGTCAGAGCAAACAGGGCTGTCATTCGGATCAGATTTCAGGTCCTGTTCGTTATGACTGACTGACAACACTTCAAATCATCAAAAAACATAACTTAACTGAAATTCTGTCTTTCATTCCATAAATAGTTGACAACCAATGAATTTAAATCACAAACGACTAAAACGAAGGTTTTCCACTAAAAACATCTAGCTTACTATTCTAAAGTCAGTTCAAATCTTGATATATTTTCAATTAAATATAATTAATTTCCCAGGAATAGTGTTATTAAGGTATTATTGATTTATTTTATAACGAAGAATACAATATTTGATTATATTGTATTTTATTCAAGTTAAAGTTAAAATTGAAATTATAAAACTAGAATAACCCACTTAAAATACAGCTTGCTTATTATTTTCATGTAACCTCGATTAAAAAATCGAAAGACCACGAAATTTAGGCTAAGGTTTAGTAATGCTATAAATGAATATAAAATCATTAACTGATTCGACAGTTCGTTAAATAGACTCTCAATAAGAAAATGGAAGAAAATGAGTGAAAAGCAATTTTCTAAATACAAACAAAATTATGAGACAATTGTTTTTCTAAACATAAAATTGAGTTCAAAATTATTATCACTATTATTGCCTATAATTTAACTCTAAGTAAAGAATAAATATTTTCAATAATTGATTGGTTTTCGTGTCTTTAGTTTGAGAGTTATTTAAGAAGAAAATGTCAAACATTAAAAGTAATGCTGTTTTAAATGCAACCAAAACTATAATTTTTTTTGTATAGTATTCTCTACTCTGGTTTTGAATCTCTAATTACAAGGTTTAGGCTTACATTTTCTCATTATAACTAACAACTTATTGCTTGAACCTCACTGTGGGTTAAATGCCAAAAAGTGCTGCATTTGATGGCACTAAAGTCTTGAAAAACTTCTTGAATGACAAAGTTTGCGAAGCACTGGCAGAACCCCCGCCGACCAATAGACAAAAATATAAACACATTTGAATTCTGAAGGAATTTTAGAGTTTCGCAGACTATCACTCGGAGAGTCAACTAATAAACTATTAGGTCTCAGCTCAGCAGTCAGTCCTCAGAAAGTGTGTATGCAGTGCCACAAAAACTGTAAGAATACACAGCTATTTGTTAAGGTATTATCAAAGCCGAGAGAGAGAGAGAGAGAGAGAGAGAGAGAGAGAGAGAGAGAGAGAGAGAGAAATTGAATTACTTTATAACGAGTTTCAGGTTTGGACGCACTTACAGTTCAGGTATCGGCAATACTCAAGAATTGTATAGGCTTTGCAATTGATCGCCGTTTGTCGGCCCTAAACAGGCCTAACTAGGACTCAATTTTTAATAGATAGAGAAAAAGAATCTTTTATTTTATTCCGTGTAGTTTTTCGTTGACAAAGATTAATTGCGTTAAATGAATACCAAAATTTTTCACTGTTTTTATGATTGATTGCAATGATTACATTCGAACAGATCTGAACACAGAGTGAACATGTGGTGAATATACGTGAATATACCTGCATATGATTGCCAATCAACCGACGACCTGTACCCACACACACACACCGCACAACGAGAATTGTACGCAATTGTATTCAACAAACTCTCAATTTTAGGATAATCTAAAATATCTCTTCCCGGCTCTCTCTCTCTCTCTCTCTCTCTCTCTCTCTCTCTCTCTCTCTCTCTCCCTGTCTCACAATCTTGAGGCAATTTTCTTTTTAGTTTATAAAGATGGAAAATTTTTATATTTAAGAAATGTTATGATTTTATGAAAACATTTTAAACAAATCAAATCTAACTATAAATAAATAAATAATTGATTGAAAATTGAATGATAATAATAGAAAGTATATCTCGATCTGAGTTATATATGTGTTTATAACTGTTGTTTAATTTACTCAAATATTAGAGCACATAATTTCTTATATTATTGTATTTTGAGGAATGACTGTGCGTTGAGTTGCCATAAATTGTGTAAAAAATTGTTAATATTTTTGATTGAATAGAATCGAAGTCATTATCTAAAGCTTGTAATAAATTAATATAAGTTTCATTATATCCGATATTAAAGCATCACTTTATGTGAACACATATTACATAACATTAAATTTGAGAAACACTACACACATGTCGTTATCGCACACTCACTACTCACTACTCTTTGGAAAGGAACTGAATTCTCATTCCTTTTTTAATTTGGTTATTACCGCCCGATTCTAATACATTTATAATAGGAATAGTTTTGTTGGTATAATGTCTTATAATATGTAATGTAATGTCTGTTTCATAAAAAGTATTTCTATGCATAGATTGTGGTCACGACTGTTGTGTAATGATTAATAACCATGTTGAAAAGGAAACGAGAAACTTTGAATTTTCACGCATTATCAGTAAATAATTGATGAAAGTTGTCATTTAAGCTGTCAGTTGACGCCTTGATTTATTATATTAGACAGAATGAGATGTTTAAGAGTATATTTGCAATAATACCAAGCAATGGACATTTTGATAATTTGTTTTTTTCCTTATTTCAACTTTTTTTTCAAAGTATATTTATTCCCATTTCAGTGCAATTACATGAATGGCAGTGCCCAACATATGCGTTCTCTCCCTGTCTATCCAAGTTTGGAATAATTTTGTCAATTTCTCATTTAAAGTGTTAATTCGTTTGATTGCTTTTTTCCTTCTCAACAGTTTTGGTGTCTTTCAAAACAAATAAATAATAGTATTTTGTGAAAGAGATATAAAGTTAGAAATGTTTGCAAGTTTTGGTTGTTGTCATTCGGTTGTTCCCAATCATACAATTGAGAAGAGAATCAATAGTCAGTCACAAAGGCAGACATCCAAGAGAGCCAATAAATCAGAGGCTTACACATGGCATGCCGTCGATGGCAAAGTCATTGTGAGTCTGAGGCGATGCTCTATTAGAATTGCAATCCAGTTGTTTCCTAACATTCACTTTAAGTGTTGACTCAAACAGTTATTATGATTTTTGCTGTTTTTTATTGTTATATATTTCAGATTCTAATGAATCGAAAATATGAAGAGATGTGTATTAAGTGAGTAAAAGCGAATAAATCATTAATGAAAGGAGGCTTCCTGTATGTATGTGCGCCGGTTATGCTCTGAAAACCCTTTTCATACAAAATGCCAGTCAATAATAGAGTATGTATTTTGTGGCGTTCACTCACTCCTTCCGTCCCTCCAAAAGGCGAATTCATTTTTCTTTTCATTCTTTATTTCTCTGCCTTTTTCTCTGTGTTTAGTATTTTCTGACAAAAGAATGTTTGGTTCATCTCTTGTGGTATTATTCAAACCCATTATCGGTTTTGTGTAATTAGGTTTTTGTTGCTAAACCAAAACTCATACACCAGTCCTCCACTCATACACCAGTCCTCCACTCATATACACCACTACTCCAGTCATGACTTTACCAAATGCTATCTCTAATGAATAGTATTTGGTTCTCAAGTGTTTAGCCCAAGAATAAGAATAGGCTGAGCGCACCTGCATTTTACCGGCGCATCTCTGCATCATTAGATCACATGACCAGAGCTCAGATGAAAACCTCCTACAGGTATCTAATTCTGACTTTTATCGCAAAGTTTAGTATTGTTTTTGGTCACAAAACTTGTGATGCAATTGGAGTCTCAGTACTACCAGCAGTGCCTACAATACAAGACATAAACAAATTATAATATATGTGACAACGAGAGCACAGATCAGCACAGAATTCATATTTGTTATGAATAGATATATTTAAATATTTAATGAACTCTCTGTTTGGATATCTTTATGATGTGTTCAAAAAGGGATTTATGATCATTGAATGGCTGAATGGGAGACATCGCCCAAACTCGAGTCAGTCGAGTCGATCCATGTTTTCACTCTTTATTAGTCTCATGATATCACGCAAAGAGTCTCTTGTGGTAGAGCCGCCTTTTTCTATTGCATTGGTATTGTTGTGGCCGTATTGGTCTGGCAGTGATGTACCAGTGATGATAGTGTGCTCTTTTCGTTGCCCATCATTTGCTGCCAACAAAAAAGATTGGGTAGTATTGGGTCGGAAGTAATGAATTTTGTTCGGAAATGATTATTTGGCTTCAGAACGATTTGCGACTAAAACTTTAAGCATCACTCAGTCATGCTATCCATGAGATATACACTATTTGTACACTATTTGTATACCATATCCAACACAATGGAAAGCCTCATAACTCATAAATATAGTGTTAGATTATAACTCAGTTCTTAATATATATATATGTTTTTCACATAAAAAATATAATACAATATTTTATTTGATTTCTTCGACACGTGTTCTGAGACAACAAAAAACACATTTTCTCAAAATAAGTGCTTTTGGAGAAAATCACATATTTTATATGCTTTGCAAATATCTGTGAAGCACAGCACAAGTCTATAATTTTATGCCAAAATATAATACTTCAACCCTTAAGATATGGCATTATTTTAGGGAAACATAATATCGAATAAAATTGAATGAATTTAAGTAAAAAACATTTAAACATACAATGATTTTATGATTTTATCATTTTTTGCTGCCTTTGATGTAAACGATTGCAAATCGAGTGAATACACAATTAGGCTCAGGTGTGAAACAAAACGACGGGTCGTCCACTAAAATAAAGACAATGAGTAATGGTTTTTATTTTAAACGGAATCCAAAAGATTTTTGGACCCCTCATAGAGAGTGTGCATCAAATTATAGCTATTGTGCAATACAGACAACACCATGGCTTGCAATACGAGTACATTCGCCAAAATCCGAGCTCAGCCTAAACCTATTTGTTGGGCTCAGATTGATATGCGATAAGCAATAACTGAACGCCGAGTGTTGTAACTAATCTTTTAGTCCATTAAATTTGATCATCGATTGACCCGTTATTCTCCTATTGTTTCTCTGGTTTCCCTCATAACCAGTGATAACAAAAACTTGTGAATTATATAACACTTTGATATCGGCTGCGATTATCCCTATTCTACTCCACCCAAAGATCTCTTTATTAAACCAAATATCAACAAAAAAAAGTTTAATATTTTTTATTACTTTTGAAAAATATTGACAATAATGTGAACAGATTTATAAAACAACAAAAATGTGTCACTTTTTGGGCACAAAATATTTTACTTTTAGTTTAAGGGAATATATTTTTGTTGGAATATTAGTCTCAATTCTGAGGATAGCCCTAATGTTTGGGCCGACATTTCATAATTTTCTAAAACATAATGAATGGAGAGGACAGGGAGTGTGTTATATAATGTGAGCACTGGTTAGCAAACGAATTGAGAGCCGAAACTCAAGTATAAAATCGAAGAAATAAGAAGTAAAAGAAATGATGAAAATTTGAAAATTGTATGTTTTTTGTGGTTTAAATTTGTTTCTTTCTGGTTATAAATTGTTGGGTAGATTTGAGGCACTCCCGACGCTCAGCAGTGAATCACAGGAGTGACTGTTCATTTCTTAGAGCTGAAGTAAGAGCCAGTGGTGACCCTCGAGTGGCATAAGCTATTCGATTACAATTTTGGGACTTAATAAATCACGATCGTGACAGACAACAAGATTTGAAATAAACGAGTTTTTTGTGTTTTAGTGTTAGCCGCCGCTGTTGGACACCTTTGCGCTGCTTCTGCACAGCCATGGCCTGTGTGCTGAGCTCACTCTCGGCTCTCAGTTCTATGTATTTGTTTCATTTACAGTTGCACTTCAACTTCTATCTCCACCCCAAGAGATACAAAAAACTTTGTTAACCAACTCTTGAATGCGTCTAATTTGTAGCATAGGTTCAGAGATAAACGTCTCCTCATTAGTAATACATCGCTTATTACATGAAATGCCACCCGTTTTATAAATTAGTTTTGTTTTTATATATATGCTATAAATTCATCTTTCATCCAAGAGATGACCAAGCATAAACAATCCAACATTTAATAGGATATTGCTTAAACTTCACAATAATTAAGTACAAGGACTGCCTGTTCTCTTGGTTTCGGTTTTAATAATAAATGAATTATTAAAATGTTATGAAATTATGGAAATTGAATAAATGTTTTCTTAAAAATTTAATGCTTTTTACAAGTTTTGAACAACAAATCATACTATCATTGGAATGGGTGATTGGCCTTGGTAGAAGCTAGTATGATACTACCTTGGCGATGTCAATGGTTTCTTGTTGTTAGCTCACATATAATGTAATCAATTCTTTCAAATATTTACCTCATAAAACACTATTTACAAACGGACCGGTACTAAAGCTAAACTTAGATAACTTACACCTTTTACAACTCCGACGGCTGAGCACAGCTTCGACCAAATGTTTTAAAATTAAAATTTTATCTTCTTTTGCCATTTTATGTAATATATTAATGAAACGTAAAAAATATAATTATTATAATTCAGAAAAAAATAACTTCTTTTGAACTTTAAGTGTAAATATGTTTGAATTTTAACATAAATTTATAATTAATAGCAAAAGAACTCAATTCTGATCAATGAATCAGATCTTGTATTTTGTTGTAAAAGCAATCGAAACACTCGGAAAAAGCCATTAATAATAACTTGAATTCAAATGTTTTCAAAAGTTTTCAAAAGCATAACATAAGAATCAATACGTTATTTAACCTCAAACTCAAACACAAGTATGTGATTAACCTTTAAGTAAAAGCGAATAAAAATTTAATTAATTCATTTTGATGGTTGTGTGACGGCTGTGCCAAACACTGCATTCTTTGATCATACAAAATGTGTGATTATTATTAATGGTTTAAATGCCATCACATCCCTTACTGCGGCCACAGAATGGTTGGTCCGCAGTGTTGGCAAAAACTCAAATTCAATTCACAACTGAATATCAAATTATATATAGATTTGATTCAATTCAATAGCAATGGATAGCAATGGATAGCAATGATCTCCACTAAGAATAACTATAACTCCTATCGAATTACACTTTAGTTTTGTTGAAGTAATACAGAAAAAAAAATTCTAACATTTATTGCATAACAGTTACTGTTATTATAGATTACGAGTAAAACTGCATTTTTCACAATTCATTTGGCCTTCAATTGAGTTGAGAACAAAAATTAATGAAACATTAATTAAATTTAACCAATCAAAACTATACATTATCAAAAATAACTTAAAGTAGGATGAGTTCTAACATTCCAATATTGCGTATGGTTATTTTAGTAAACTTGTTCAGGTAAACTGGTACCATTAAAATTAGAGCTAAATAGTAAGAGGCGTTTAATTCTTTTGTTTTATATTTGAATCGCTTTCAATAAATTAATTTTGAACTAAATATGAATTTGATTTCAAAACAATTGTCAATCAATTTTTCATTAAAAAAAATATGATAAAAGTCTTGAGTATTAAGAACTGGTCTTTAAGTTAATTAAATTATTATTGAAATTAAATGTAGATTTGAAACAGACCTTGTTGAAGAAAGAGTGACACAAATGGCAGATATCCTGAGCCGTCTATAAGTCTTCAGACAATAAAATTGTGTTTTTATTCTGTTGTCAATAATCAATAAAATTTGTGTCAAAATCACTGAAAAGTGCATAAATGAGAATAAATAACACAATAAGTGTCTAATATTGTCTAACAAATTAATAGATGTTTCACTAAACTTAATCATTTAAAATATTATTTTCGTATTTTTCTCTAAAATAAACACTTTTTTCACATTAGATATAAAGACAGAAACAAAAGATGTTTGTAAAGCCCAACAATTGCCTCACAATAAGTCAATTCTGTTACGAGGATTGACTTGAATTTAACAATAGTTGATGGGTAAGTATTGAGTAATTAGCAATAAGGCTCTAATTCAAAGTAATAATAAAAATAACTTAAATTTTAATTTACACATAAAATAATCCCTAAATTTATACAATAATAAAGACATTGATTAGTTTTTTAAATGATTATTGAAATCAAGTATTGAATAAATTTGTTGAACATTTGCATCGATTAAAACATTAAAAATTTTGGTTTTGAAAAAACTTATCACAAAATTTTCTTATGAATAATAAACAGATGATTATATTCTGATGTATTTTTTGATAAGAAATGTCATTTTTGTCTCTAATTATTAATTATTTTTTATTAAATGATTGCAATATCTTAAAATATGCTTGATATGGTTGAAATGGTTTGATGAAGCATGGTAGAATAAAAAATTAGACTTCTCAAAAAATTTTATCAAATGCGTGATAAAATAAAAACGATTGAATCAATATCCAAGATAATTATTTTTAAAAAATGATTTTAAAAACATTTAATACAAAGTTAATTTTAAATGAATTATTCTGAGATAATATAAGAGATTTAGAGAGTAATCTAGCCATAATGTTTTATCAGTGAGTAATCAGGATGATCTGAATAATTTATTAAATTAAAAAAATGATGAATATGTTCTAGAATTTACAAATCTAACCGCGATGTGTCTCATGTGGTGCCAAAGTATTTTGCGATATGTTCTCAAAGATATGGTGCTTAGAATCGAGAATAGTCTTCATATAAATATTATGCGTTTCCACAGTTTGTACTCTCAGTTCTCAAAGTTTTTTCTTTGAGACTTTCTTTGAGTGGAGTGCAAACGGATGCACTGGTGTCGGGTTTCATCCGAGTGCTCGGCAGAGTTGCACATGTAATCCCAGAAGGGGATAGCATTGCAATGGAAGGGAACGCAAGACAAGAACCACACTTACAGAGAAACTGCACTCAGAATCAGAGCCAAAAAGACTAATGCGTTAGAAATAGCAGAACAAAAATAACTTATGTTTGAAACCATATTATTCCACACTATTTATAATTATTTCTGTTTTCTCTCTCAGAATCGCTTCGTTTTTTTGTGAACACATTATTTGTTTATTTATTATATAAAATCAAATTTCAAATTACGGCCCAATTCTCCTTTGAGTACATAATAGTTGCAAAAAAAATTATTTTATCGATTATCAGATTTTACCCATAAAGTGTTGAGGAGTCGAATAAAATATGAATTTAGGGGTTGTTTTGGTGTAGTGCCAGTGCTGTCTGGACAGACAATTACAGCTGGTTCTTATAAAACGGGTGCTCTTTTGGCTAGAGTTCACCCAAAGCCCATAGCGTTTAAATGCCTACAAATTCATTATCTGTTTCATCAAAGAATGTGAGACGGAGTGAGAGCAGAGCACAAACACAGACTCAACTGTGGAAAGAGTGGTAACCCTAAGCAGCGGAGTATCTGTGATAACCATCAGAGCAGAGCTCGTTTGCCTCAAACACACAAAATATATATACAACGAAAGAGAAGAAATCTTTTTATTGTCAGTGAAATTATCTTATATGGGATTACAATATCTCTCACCTAATAAGCGGTGCATATGTAGGACCGGGCGCTGGCATATTGCGATATTCGAGACTTTTGGGGCCACTCCAGCGCTTGGGGTCGACTGTGCGGCCAAATCAAACTGAAAAACGCAAAGAAGCGAATACATAGACGCAGCTGGAATCGGGTCCCAACTCGGCATAGGATGCCTGAGTGCCGCACAACACAACATTCAAAGAACTTTCTGTTTGTTATCTCATAAAAGCATCTCAATTGTGGTGAACTCACGGCCTATGAATGCCTGTGCTTACAATCTTATTCAAAGTCCAAACACAGAGAATTTCATTGCAATATTAGCCCTATTCTGTGCTCTACACGTCTGGTCCGACCAAAGCTACAAATTCTAATCAATTTTTTCTTTTTTAAGCTAAATGTTAAGCAAAGAATTTTTTGTTAACATAAAAGCATTTGATTTTTGTATTATTTTGAGTTATGATAGGAACGCGACATAAGGCCATAAAATGAAGAACAGGTCAATTTTGTGAATGCAGTTCTATCAACGAATAGTAATGACCACCAAAGAAGTAGATCGTTATTAAATGTTAAACGAAAGCCTAAATTATATGTTTTATGTCTGAACATAAGTAAACATAATATTGGTTATGGCTTTCGATGGGTTGTAGGGTGTCTGTGCTCAGAGCCTCCCTGATTACAGGTTACGAGCTGTTAGCGGTTGTGTTAAGTGTAGTACTCCAGTAGCACAGGTCTAGCACTCTATACTCTATAATCTTCATTCTTAAAGTCAAGGCTCAGCCAAAGTGTGACTCGGATTGACGTAACCGATAGTTTGTCAATCAATAGTGACTTGTATTTCAAAAGGTCTAACAATTGGTCCGAAAATGCAAAGAGTATTTTGTTTGTATTTGAAATTATTTGAAAGTATTTTGAAATTATTGTAATTTATAAGTTCAATATTGACATGAATTTTGTTTGGCTTTTCGTCTTCAATACAAACATTGATTTTTGAATAAACGTGAAAAACATAACATTTAATAATAGTATAGTCACTAATGTTCTGTTCAAAGCCATAGTTATGATTTCAGTCAGTTATCTTCAAGACATAGGACGGGATGCAGACTCAACAGTCTATTACATTCACTATCTATTTATAGAACTGAATAAAGGTTCAGGAATTAGGACTGACTTATGAACTATTTTTTTAAAGATTTAAAATCAAAATCATTGTCTTTGAGTTTTTCACAAATTATTTTTATATATATTTATATATTCTTCGAATTTTGGTTACAATTAATTGATTATCAATTCATTTAAATTACACAAAAAGGGATATTAAATCACCAAAAGATCACCAGAAATAAAATCAATTCACAGATAAAATTGAGTCATCGATAATATGGTTGGAAAACTGATTCAATTTCTTTCATTAATTGTTGTTTCGTATAATAAATAAGAGTTTTATGAACTGAAATGAAATGACTTTATATTCACTGTTTGTCTTCCATTCGCCGATAAATCAAAAGACGTTTGCTTTCAATCAACTAATAAATTGATTTTATATTCACTTGAATTCACTGTTGAATCACTGGAATGTGTGATAAGTCAGTTCTGGTCTCATAGTTGCGAATGTGTTCCTCCAATGGATCCGTATTCGAGGCCCGAAGCGGCCGCCACTGCACTTAACTGAAGCATTGTCTCAGCAGAGGTTCCTCCTGAGTGCATGACTAGTGCAGTCGGCGCCACATCTGCTAAATGATGGGAATGGTGTGGATGTGTTGCCGCTCCGATGTGATGGTGGTTGAGGCGAAACCCGTGATATAACGCCGATTGAGTGGCCGTCGCCGCCGACTGACTCACAACAGAATTCAATGGTTGATGACTTGTATTCGACGGATGATTACCAATACTATGGATCAGATGATCGGAACCACTGCTGGTTCTTAAAGAAGTGGCCTCATTGGACGAATCATCACCGCTGTCATTACCAGAGTTGGAAGAGTCGTTGAGGCCTTTGCCGCCCGACTTAATACTTGTTCCACAGTTAGTCTTATCCGACGGATCTCTGAAATATTATTATTTTTGACGTTTAGTTACTTTAAGTGACAAATCATAGGCTAATGTATTGGGAAGGCATTCGACACATACCTATCTTTAGCCTCAGCCGCTCTATCCCTCTGTCGCCTATTTATAAAACAATCGGAGATAAGTGTAAACAAAATGTAATTCAAACTCTACTCAAGTGATAATTCGTACCTATTTTTGAACCAATTGCTTACTATTAACACAAGTATTGAACAAAATTTGAGAATAATATCCATTAGAATAATATTTGCTTAAACTTTCATTTATTTATACCTTGAGTTGTGGTAAGTCCAGTGCCTTCTGCTAACTCTCGCTTCTCTCTCGGTGAGGGGTAAGGGTTGTGGGCGTACCACTCTCGAAGTACATTCCTCGACTTTTCTTTGAAACAATAAGAGGTTTCTTCGCCGTCCCAAATGGTTCGGGGCAGTGGAAACTTGCGTCGGATCCGATACTTTCCAACTGCACCTAATGGTCGTCCGCGTAGTCTTTCAGCTTCTATATAGTGAGCCTTCAGCCAAAGATTCTGTAGTTTTGGATGAGATGAAGGACTGAAGTTATGACTTTCCAATATTCTGTAAAGTTCTTTGAAATTGCCCCTGTTCAAATGTATATCAAACAAACTATTAGCTTATTTCTCAACATTTTTTATTCTTTTCCTATAAAGAAATCTCAAAAATCTTTTTAATAAAAATCCCATTATTGCGGAATTGCGGTCAAAACCCAAGAATCAAAGTCATGTATTAATTGAATGATTTTCCTCAAAACTTACTCGAATATAAAATAATACAAAGAAAGGCTTTGTATTAAAATTAAAGCGATTTAAAAGTTTAAAACTTTAAAAGAATCAAAAATTACTAAATTAAAAATTAAAGGAAATTATTACTAATGTTAGAAAATATTAGTCATTTTGAATGACTTCAAAGACTAAATGATTATATTTTTAGAAAATGAGGAACAGTTTAAGTTGTTTTTCAAATTAAACGAATCGTTAAAAAGAGGCTTCTCTTCTAGATTTGAGTAAGAATAAAATTATTCAAATAAATCCAGGTCTGATTATATGAGAGGATTAGAAAATGAAAAATTTGTCTTTGAATGATAAATATTAAGATAATAATTTGAATAATGTTAATTTTTTTAGCATGCTTAAAACTCAATGCATTTTAAGCATTTTATTTTTGTTCGATTTGAAAAATAATCAATATTTGGGATCCTTTGGGGCTTTCGGTTAATTAACGAGTTGTTAATGTCTTTGATTGCGAGCAAAGATTCCTTTCAATG
>JAQGCE010000285.1:0-13869 GCA_034699185.1 Eupelops torulosus
ATTGAATATTCAATAAATTCAATTTTGAAAATTCAATAAATTTATTGAATATTCAAATGTCAAAAATATAAATTCAATAAATTTAATTGGAAATAGACTTGATAAAAAGTAGAATTTCAAAATTATTTGTAATAAGACATTTTATAAATCAAAAATTTTGAAAAAAGTTAGCAATTTATCTATATACTTTATCTTATTCTTGTAATTATGAGTTTGATTTTGATAGTGATTGGGTTTTAAAATTGGATTCAAATGAAAAATTATTAAATTTTAATGAATTTCTGTTAGGGTTTTAAAAATATAAATTCAATAAAGGACCTTGCCGGTTAACAATGGAAAGGTCCTTTATTGAATTTATTGAATATTCAACTCAAATATAAATTCAATGAAGTTATTAACCCTAATAGCCATTAATGATTAATGAATTATAAAGAGATTATTTGCTTAATAAGACAAATATAATACCATTTCACTCATTTGTTTGACTTCTTTAGAATAGGATTTCTTTATTTTTCTGGTCGGAAATCTAAAAACATTTTTAACCAATTCTTTTGAAGAGAGCTTTGGGGCACACTTTGGAGTCATTTCTTCCAACTGTTCCCTATTTATTGAATTGATTTCACGGACAATATTTTGGGCTAAATTGTGGTAGAGTTCACTTTCTGTCAGTTCTTTGAACGTTAAATTCTTTGAGATTTTGTTGACATTTAATGTATTGGAACCGATCCAATGCGAATCATTATTTGAGATACAGTTTATGGTTGAATCCAAACCAATTCCAATGCTTTTGTCTTCTAAAGTATTCCTGAAAGTAATTGATAAGAATTTAAAGTAATTTAAATATAAAGCTTATTATATTCTGTGCACCCATTGATTGTTTCTCATTGAATAAACGTTTGTTGTTATTCTCTTAATTCAAAATCTATTCAAACCTTTACTAAAATATTTTTATATTATCAAGATACTTTTTTTTGTAAATTGAATTAATTGAGAATAACTTACGAATTATTGATTAAAGCTCTTTTTAAACTGGATTTTCCTGATTTATGCGGTCCGATAAGTATAATTCTGGTTCTATTGTATGGGACCACACCTTCAGCCCCACACTTGAATGCGGTGGACATATCGGGCCCAAGTAAAAGCATTTCACTGGACATTGGAGTGTTATATGTGGCCAATTGCACGCTATTTGTAGAACCGTATAAATCTATTATTAACCAAAGGGGAGAACTAATGGGTAGATCATTAAAGAATATGAAAGTCAAGTTGGGCTCATCATTGGCTGTGATTTCCATGAGGCCATCATATGTTAAGTGTATTATAATATTAGAGTCAGCCCAACGACTTGGAATAGATTTAATCCAAAAATCTTCTTCATTACATAAACTAATAATATGTTTGGGAAGTGAGTTATCTTTGAAATATTTGGGATCACGAGATGTGACGCCAAGAAATAGTGAACCCAACCATTGGTTGGCCGGAGAAGAAATTTTTATAGGAATATAGGAATTAATTCGAATCGGATGATCACTGAATACAATCCCGTCATAAAAGGAATTATTACGTAAAGCCTTTTGTTTGCTTTCATCAAAATGTATATTCAAACCGTGAATATCATTGAATTTCATTATTTGACACAAATTTTAAAATTAGAAAAATAAGAAATTCTTAAATAATTGTATTATTATTATATGTATTCATCACTAAACGATCCAATTCTTTAAAAGTGCAAAAAATATAAGTGTTTTCTACTATTTGCCCATTGAGTAACCTAGGCAACACTTTCAATGTTTTCACTATAAACTATTAGAATTATTCTATTCTATTAAATATCAATAAATTCTTATGAATTCATAATTCATTTTCTGCACATTATTCTAATAAGAGCTGCCTTTTAGACAATCATTGATAAGTATTCAGTTAACTAATTTACTATTTAATAAATACCTGAATTGTTCTGTTTACCTAGTTAGACTAAAGGTTTAACACTAAAATTTCGTTATAATTTTATTGAAATAATAATTTGTTGTTTAAATAATTTCTATTAAGAATTGAATTGAAACAAAATAATTGACCAAAAAATAAACCTCTTATAAGAGCCTCACAAAAAATAGTATCTTTATTACAGTTCAGTCTATATAGTAGACCAGGCAAACCGTTTTTAAGATCGCCAATAGATGTCATTGTTTTATTACTTAACTTGCTAACACAAAATCTATAAAAGACTCTTAATTGAAACTTAAAAACTTTTCACATAATTTTATACGTTTACTAGAGCATAAATGTTGTCACATGTTTTCACTTAAAGTGCTTCACTTCAATAACAGAAATTGACTTAAGCTTAAATATACTTTCCTTTATAAGGTTTATTCAATACTCTTTCCGTGTGAGTCATCTCTCTCTCTCTCTCTCTCCTCTATATAGGAGTCATTGAAGGAACTGATATTAGAGGAGACTTCAAATAAAAATTTAGAAAAAAATTATAAAAATTGTGCACTTTTTTTGCACTCATTTTATTGTTAAGATTGAAATCAAACATAAAACGAGTAATTTTTAGTGGAATCAATGATTCAATGATAAGTCAATAAATAATAATTTATAATAAATATGAGGAAAATTGAAATCTAAATAATAATAAAGACATGATTTGGTCCAATAATATATAAAATGATTCCAATTTGGAAAATATACAAAAATACTCAATAATTGTTTTAAATTAAATACTAATAATATATTACATTCTTGTCTTTAGAGTGACTCAAGAATTAAAGAGAGGGGACATATAGGCAAAAACTAGGGTTTAAAAAGAGGCACAACTATTATAGCCCAATAAGTGGGCTAACATTAGAAAATTTAGGCATTAAGGGAAAGGAGGGAAATACCTATAAATTAAGTTAACTAAAAAACAATCATTATATTAAGCGATAACACAATAAACCGATTTTCAACTTCCAAACAATTCCTTCCATTTAGTCTCAAAAAAGGCTCTCAACTGATGTCCCGCTTGACCTACAGGTGACTCGTCTTCGTTGAAAGTGACGCAATTGTCGAAAATAAGGCGAACGTCGAGTGCAAACTCTTCTTTGTTTTTATAACTATTGATAAAAATTCAATTAATTTATAGAAATAAAAACTAATTTCAATAAATAGTGACGAACCCCGAAGAATCTAATTTGGATCTGATTGTAGTCGTATCCATTGGCTTCTTTATAATTTTTTTATAAGTAGGGAATTGTTTTGTATTGACTGGGAGTAGGAAAGGCCAGCAGTGTTCGTGATTTTCCATTTGATCCAAAATTATTTTACAATTATTCAATTCCTGACATTTGTCCGATTGTTTGGATTTTTTCTCTTTTTTCGATTCTTTGTCTGATTTATTGTTTCCATTGGAAAGACGTTTAGAACTCTCTTTATTTGAATTAATGGTCGAACTATTGTTTACTGCAATCGAAGTATTGTTTATGGTTTCCATTAGTTTTTCTTCGGAAGAAGTATTTGAACTTTTTTTAGAACTTTTTTGTGGATTTGGTTTCTTTGGTTTTCTGCAGCACATGTGACAAATCCATTTCCCTTTTAATGGTCTTCAAATTTAAACATAAATTAATATAAAATAAATCATTAAATATAAGATGACTTACTTAGTGACGGGTGGATCCAAACAGTTGGGATGGAATACTTTCGCACAGGAATCACAGTTCAATAATTTGCCTTTTTTACCACAAACCACACAAACCTTATCGATGGTGTTCTGAGAATCAAAAGTTTTGATGAATATAACAAATGTTTAGTCATTCGACAAATTATTACTTTGTTTTGACACTCGAAACAAAACCAGTCGCCGTCGGGAATGGTCTCCATTTTAGGCTTAAAGCAATAGGTGTGATATCCTTTATCACAGCCGTCACATAGAAGTAGTTGAGCCTCATTTTCACCCGAACCGCAAAACTGACAGCTCTATTAAAATAGTCAAAAGACGATTAAAAACTTATTTTGAGTTTTTCTTTCATTTTTTTTCTTCTTTAAAAGTCAATAACTGATAATTGAATGACTATTAAGACTCCATTTCTTAGTGATATGTGACTAATAATGACTTAGAAACCGACGATAAGTATCTGATGTCAAATATATTTATAAAACTTGAAGGAACCCATTAAAAGAAATGCTTTAAATGTGAATAAAAGCAAAATTTGAGATCGAAATGAAATATTGAGTACTTACTGCTCTCATAATAGACTTATCCCAAGCGATACAACTTTCGAGAAAATGGAGACAATACGCTATTTCTGCACTACATTTGGCTTCTCTGACGGCGTCCCTCCATCTGAGGAGACCACTGGTTGCGTTCTCATCGGCCGCGTTATCATTATAATCATCTGTTGGTCCGACTTCTGAATTATTTGTTGAAATCAAAATAGTGTTACTTTTGAAACCTAAGGGGGGTTTGAGATAACGTCTCTCTATCACAGTTTCGAGTACCAAAAGTCGGTCGCGTCCCGCGATTACTGGATTTATGTCACCGGACTCAGCCCCAGATTCCGATTCATTGTGAGATTCAGTTTCTTCGGCATTATCTTCATTAATGTTATCACTTTTTGTGCTCTCATTCTCTTCGGATTCATTTTTATAAACGAAATCTGCGGCTGCTTTGAAATTCATGGATTGATTACAAGAAATTCGGGGCAAAGGCTTCCAATTCCTGATTTGCATACTGGAAGTGGCGATCTTCTCTTCCAGGGCTTCAATTTGTTCTAAAACTGCGATATCAAAACGAAGCGCCACTTCTCTGCACCACTCACTATTAGCACAGATATCGTGGGGACACTTTCCTTGGGTGGGCGCTCCATAGGCACAATCCTCTGAAATGCGCCGATCCATATCTGTTATGTCAAGTTCTGCAACATTTGATTTGCAGGAAAGGGAGGCGTAATTCATATATTTTATTAAATGCTTTTGGAGCTGTCGTTCGCGAACCCCTCTATTACCCAAAACTTCGACCAAAACCTTGAGTTGTGAGGAGTCGGTTATTCTCCACCACCCGAACTGATATTCATTATGAATCTTCTGCGGCCGATCAAATTGTTGCTCTCTCTGCTGAACAATTCTTTTTTGAAGAGACGGACAAATGTCAAGTTCAGTGTCGAGTAAGACTTCACTGTTTAATATATTTGTCGTTTGTTTCGTTGATTCTTGAGATTCGCTGTCAAATGTCTCGCTTTTCAATGAATTCTGTTTACAGTTTGTGGTATTTTTAGTGGACGGCGAGGGACCGAATGAAAATGGAGACGTGTCTGGAGGACAGGGACCGCCTCCCAAACTGTGCTGATTAAATAATGAGCTCAATATATGTGGATAGAGGAAGGCCTGCATAAACAAATTTGAAGGCAGACCGTTCATCAGTGATGAGAGCGGCGATTGTTGTAATAGTTTTTGCTGTTGGGATGAAATATTTGCTTCATTTGATTTATTGGTGTCTTTGTTGACCTGAGTTTGGTTCAAATCTTCACTTTTAACAGACTCTGAGTCTGAAAGTGAGGGGTCGCACGGCATTCGAGGTAAAACACTAAACCAAATCTTATCAGAATTACTGTTTTTAGACTGAGAACCACTGATATTATTGGTCACATCTAAACCAAATGGGAATGAAAGGGGTAGTTGTGATGATGACAAACCATTGCTGGGACCAGTTGTGCCATTGTTGAGCATTAAAGAACCGGCCAAAACAGAAGCAAAGAATGGAGACATCCAATTATCACTTTGAGCTGAAGATTCATTAAAACAGGTATTTTCCATTTCACTCGCTTTAGGTTTCTTAGGAGTGATCTTATTATCGATTTTTGATTCGATAATCGAATTATTTTTAGGCTCTGAATTTGAGACACAATTTGTATTATTTTCGTCTTCAGTCTCGATATTCGACTCCTTTTTTATTTCATCGATTTCTTCAATTTTAGAGTCATTTTTAGAATCAATCTCTTGTTTTATGATTTCTTTGTTGTTTTCATTATTTTCATCCGAATCTATCACTTTTTTGTCACAATCTTCTTCTTCTTTGCATTCATTTGTTTTAAGGGATCCATCAGAAGAATCATTATCTTCTTTGACAACTAGATTTTCATTGACCTTTTCATCGACAATCTCTTCTTCAGCATCTGTTTCTTGTGGGGCTATTTCTTTGTCTTCTTCGGTCCAAATATTATTTTCAAGTTCTTCAACTTCTCCCGATTCGATACCTTCAACAAAGACACCGCCAGCATTGGGAAGAACCCAGTACCTTCGTCGATATCTGTCCTGTCCCAATGAACTCACTCTATACATATTCGTTGCTTTATTTAATTTGTTATTAATTTGATTGAATTGTTTATTCAATTTATCGATTTTTTTATCGATCTCTTCATCGGTAAGTCCGGGTTCATCCTCCGAATCATTGGTGTTGACAATCGAATTATTTTGAGTTTCTTCTGCATCACTGTCTCCGCTGTCTTCTTCTCCGGTCTCGATCTCAGTCTTTTTTTCTTCAATTTGTTCTGAATTTTTCTTTTCGCGTTTCATTTTAATTGTCCTCCACTTTCGTAAATCATTTTCGAGAAGCCATTTATCACGTCTTAGGGTACCAACGGTTTCAATGTTATCATCTAATTGTTTGACAATTGCTTGATTACAAAGAAGTTCATTGCAAAGGAAGGCCAAGATTTCTGCTTTTTGGGTAGCATTTAGTGAGAGAAAAGGACAGGCATTTTGGAGTAGTGAAGATATACGGCTCTCTACGCGATGTTCTTTTGAATCTTCTCTTATATTTGAATCAAATGATTCGAAATAAAGTCTAAGTATTTCTGTAATATTATAGTTAGTGACCGCCGCGTCCTTCAGTTTTTGTCCCATTACTGTTGTAATATTCACAGGAATTCCAGGATCTTCAATGGCACAGACCAACAGGTGATGAATAACTGATAATAATTCTTCCTCAGCACTTTCATCAATATTAAGGAGAGCCATAGTTAGTGTGTTGAGTGTTGGAAGGCTTTCCATATCAAACCCAAGAGTTTCACCGAAATTGTGCAGAAATTCGAAAACCATGAGTGTATCGGCAAAAGCTTTTCCGGGAAGTTTGAGTCCAGGTATCCTATTGAGTGTAGGTAAGGGCTGTAAGTCTTTTAACATCATATCGTCGATGGGTTTCTTCAGTTCTCGTAATAATTCGGTTTCAATTCTCTTCTTTTGAATCTTTTTTTCCTGAATTTTCAATCTTTCGGCCAAAATCTCCTCTTTTTTACGTTCCTTTTCTTCTTGTTTTTTATGGGCTTCGAGAGCCCTGACTAACATCATGTGTTGACGTCTTCTTTCTCTTTCGAGGTCTGCCATAATCAGGAGTTCTCTCCTCCTTTGCATATCTTGTTCTCTCAAGAGTTCTATCTGTTGGCGCTTTAGTTCTCTTTCCTATTATTTATAATCAAATTTATTTAATAATTCAAAACCAATATTAAGTAATAATAAGAAATACCTGAACTTTTCGGACCATTTCTTCCTGTCTTTGTTTTTCTAAATCTTCGCGTCTTTTCTTTCGATTCTAAGTAAAAGAAAAAATAAATAAATAAATTAATTAATTAATTAATAAAATAAAGACCTCATCTATTCTCTGTGTTTTCGACAATTTTTCGAATCGCATTAATCCGAGTCTTTGGTCTTCATTCAGATTAAAATCGTTTTCTCTTAAATTTTTAAAGTCATCGAATTTAGTTCTTTTGGTATCTCTTAGGGCCGCCATTCGTGAGCTTTCCATCAAATTTCTTATTTGCATTTCTTTGCTTTGAATATCGGAATCAAATTTTCGTTTTTTATCTGAACAGATGGCCGTTCGGCGCAATTCGTCAAATTGTTTGCGGAATTCTTTTTCATTGAGTGATATCTAAATAGATAATTGAGTTTTAAAAAAAAAATCTCTTCAAGAGTTGAGTAATACCTCTGTCCCTGAATTGTGAAGCCTTTGAATATAATTTCCGACAATCGCTTTAGGATTAAAACTAAAGTTATTTCGCGATATATTTGTTATTCCATTCTTTGTTAAATACTAAAAGGGATTAACATTTATAGAAAGTAAAATAAAATATATATATATATAAGAGAATACCTTAATTATCTCGTTATGATTTTTAAATTTACGAGCACAGGGCGAATAATAAACCACCTCTCCCTCAATCCCTGATTTGCTGAATTTAGTGACTTTGGTTTCGCGCCGCCAACTGTTAGGCAATATTTAAATAAGTTTTAAAGAAACAAATATATAGAATATAAAACTTACCCCAAATGTAATGGTATTCTGAGTTCATTTTCGTTAAATCGTTCGCTTAAATGTGGATCAGAAACTGTTTGATGAGATTTTGAAATCCTGTTGACAGTGGTCTGAGACCCGGAATCAGATTCTTCTTCATTAGAATCTGAATCACTGGCCAAAGAGTCCAAATTATCACTACTTTCTGACACATTAGCACTACTTTTGTTTAATTTAAAGCTATTAATTTCATTGCCGTTCAGTTTTTCGGGGAATATGAGCTGTCCGGTAGAGCTGAGTGAAGGCCAGCCCGGTTGGAGAGGAGTATTCAACACTGCATATGGGAATTGGGGCTGAAAGGCACCTGAAGAGGACAAAGCCTTATTCAAATTTGATGAATGAGCTGCCAATGGCTGTTGTCCACAGAGAGAAGATAATGGGGGCGATAGTGTCGGAGGTCTTCCTCTTTTACGAGGCTTTGTGTCAATGAAGTTGGAAAGAGTGGCTAAATTAGAAGCAACCATCAGATCACTGGCCGCCGCTAAAAGCGATTTAGGTTTACGGCCTCTCTTTCGAGAGGAGTGCGACGAAGGGTTGTATTGAGGAGTATTGATGGCTGCACTGGCGTTGTTATGTACAGGACTTGCATTCGATTTATTAAATATCGAATTATTCCGATTGGAATTAGTGTTGTCACTCGATTCATGTCTAACCCTTTTAACGCACAAATCTAATGGCATAACACAGTCTTCTTCGTCATTATTACTCATTGTATTTGAATTCTTAATTCTTTTATATATATCACAATTTTCATTGACTTCATCACTATTTTTCTTTTTAAACAGAGATATGGCCTCTTCTGTCACTGAGTTATGTGACTCCTGTTCTACTGTTAAACCTATCGAGCTTTTGATCGACTGTTTCTTTTCTGAAAAAAAATATATATCAAAGTATTTATAAATAATTTGAGGAAACAATTGAAGCCTTACTTAAGTTTTGAAATCCAGAAGAGGTGTCATTGCTATACATCACAACTCTGACAAATTGAGTTCAAATAATTAATTATAAAACATATGAGCATTTAATTTACCGATTGATGGCTGCGTTTAAGTCTTTGGAGATAACATTTTTGTTATCATTCAATTTGGAAGAACTTCTTCGAAGTAAGTGGTCGTATAATAGACTACTGGTATAGCTTTGCGGACATTTGTCTTCGCGTTTGGCACCTGTTTTAATTAAAAAAAGAATTATACAAATAGTTATTCAATTAATCAATTTTTTTATTAAAATCATGCGTCGATTCAAAAGAAATAAAATGAAAATATTTGCCGACATTTATATGCATTCAATGAAGTCGTGAAACAATCGATTGAAATAATAGGTCAACAAAATTATTGAACAAATGGTAGAAAAGTATATTCAGGCATAAAATGCAACAAAAATATAACGAATCAAAACTAATGTCTTGCTTTTCATAGCAAATGAATCAACAAATGACAGTTTGGGTCAAAAAAAGACGTCCAAATAATTGTATGACAATCAAAATTTTCGACCAAAACTCACTTCGAAATTGTGGAGAATTTAAGGGATTATTTGTTAGATTAGTGTTGGTTTTACCGGTTCCGCCAGAAACCAGATCGACGGGAGACCACAGACTCATTGCACGAATTACTTCTCGTTAAGACATTCTTCGGAATTACAATCAAAATAAGCAATCGTTTAAAGTTTTGTTTACTTTTAAACTTATAGTTAAATAAAACATTTTATAAAAAAAAGCGAATAAAGCACTTAAATGACAAATAAAAACCAAAACTTCTTTTGAAAAAAGGTTAAGAGTTCAACATTTTTAAGCTTTTTATCTGAAAATTGATTCAATGAGTGATATATATAATGAAAATATTGAAATCAAACAAAATTTCTTTCACATAAAAGTTTGTTTTAAATAACCTTTTGAGAGGTTCCATGAAATTTAAAATAAGAAATATTTGATACCACTCTAAGCTTAAGATGTAAGGGAAGAGCGAATGAGTTAAGCTATCGATACGATTGTTTGCCAAATGAAAGTAAAATTTGAGTTTTGCATAAAATACTATTATTTTTAAGTATATTTTGGTTGAGAAAAAATAGTGATAATAAGTAGAGTTGCATGGTAGGGTAGGGTATAGGCGCAGAATCTCTAAATTCATTTGATATATAAAAATAAATCGTAATATTGTATTGATTTTCGTTACTCTGACTAATATCAAGTGGTCTCCTCTCCAGATTCAGGCAGTGCTGTCGCACTCCTCCGGAGCACCTCTTTCACTGTCTTTCTATTTCTTTCTTTGGTTGCCATCATTTAATGGCATTATTTTATAGCATTTCATAGCTCTGGTCTGTCTTTGAACTGTTCTGTCGTGTAATACATAGAAATATAGACGACTTCCTCCTTAAAAAAGAGGCATTGATTTGAGGCATAACTCATAACTAGTTTTTTCTGTTCATTATAATAGAGAACCAAATTATTGTGAAATGAATATAAAATAATATTTTTTTTAAAGCTTTGCTCACAATTCAGTAGAGATTGACTAAAAAGTGGAGACACCATCTTATCTCTCAATCATTACTTAATAGTTTTCAATTTTTAACAAAACTAATAACTAGTAACTAATATTAATAAAAATAATCGCTAATCAATACAATTATTTTAACCAAATTTCAAATTCAATGATAAAAACTAAAAATAAGAGCCAAGGATTGAAAAGCAAATTAAATGCTCAATTAAACGTTTCTAGATTTAATAATTAAAAGCAACTTTAAGCCATAAGTTTGCAAGATAGTTTTGAATAGAGAATCATTTTGAAAAAAGCTCTTTAAAAATAATCTTGATTAAATTATTTGATAGTCACAATAAAAATGAAAGTATTTTCTAACGAATAGGTCTAACGAACAGATTTTTGCAATTCTTGGAAACTTGACATAAATTGTCACAAAATTGGTTCATTAGACACAAAATTGTGTTTATTTATAAGATGTTTGAGATTAGAGGCAATTGTATTGAAATGAGAGCAGAAATATGTCTGAAATTATTGTGAAATAGGAATCTACTAATCATTTGGGCCTTTAATCAAAATATTATTAAAAAATTAATTAATTGTATAATAAAGTAGTTTAAGATATAATAGTTTAAGGGATGGACATTCAATACATGTGCCACTGTTTACACTGTCGTCTATTGTAAATAATGTTATAATAATTGTAATTAAATTTGAAGAAAAGGACAAAATATAAAATAAGATGACATAAGATATGTGCGAATAAATGGTCGAAATTAGGGAACTCTATATACAGATATGTCTCACAAATGATTGAAGTACTGGCGCTCAGAGCCTCGCATTCACTCATTCATTGCTTAGACTTTCATTTAACTCAAATTCAATTAATTTTTTAAATAACAGTTCATTACCTCATTTATGGTTTGATCCTATTATCAGTTGTGTTACCATTGGATTAGTTAATCAATTAATGGACGTAAAGATGAATTACAAATAGATTTGAGGCTCAGATGAAGACAATCGGAATGAAGACAACTGCAGCACAACTGGTCTATGAGATTGTCTAATAGTGTTTGTGCTGTTTGTATGTCTTTGTTCACTACTCACTACTATTGCACCGGTAGTACAGCCAATGCATACTATACTCAACCAATAGAAGGCATCGACACAACACCCAAACCATTTGTCTATTACTGCAATCCATTAATACTGTAAATATTGAGTCACGTGACTACCAATACGTCAATTGTCTTCTTATATCTTAAGATTAACTTAAATAATACTTAATTAGTATATCATTCAAAATATTTTAATAAACTTTAAATTATTACATAAAAAAAGATATTAAAAAAACTGTCCGTTTCTTTAAACAAGTGTTGGCTCTGAAAAGAGCCGTTTTTTGAACAACCGATGATTTTAAGCCTTTCGAGTGGATCTCTGCGGAGCCTTTTTGGGGGTCTTCTTCGCCGCATTTGTTTTAACGGTTCTCACTTTTTTCGGTGATTTCGCAGTTTTTAGAGCTTTGCTCTTCTTTTCCACCGTTTTCTTCACTTTCGGTGATTTAGTTTTGGGTTTTTGTTCCACCTTTTTAGGGGTTGCCTTCACTTTTGGCGCTTCCGGTTTGGTAACCTTTTTGACCGCTTTCTTTGTTGGAGTCTTTTTGGCCGCGGGTTTAGCCTTAGGTTTAGTTGCGGTCGTCTTCTTGTCTTTGATCGGATTGGCACTCAATTTGAAGGAACCGTTGGCTCCTTTGCCTTTGGTTTGAGTCAGTGCTCCCGAAATGACCGCAGATTTCAGATACTTCTTAATAAAGGGTTGCAATCGATCGACTTCTACCTTATAGTTGACTCCAATGTATTTCTTGATCGCCTGAGCAGAAGAGCCGTTCCTCTCCTTTAGGCTCTTAACCGCAGCCAAAACCATATCAGACACCGGCGGATGAGTTGCCGGAGCTTTGGTCTTCTTAGCGGCCGAAGCAGTCTTTGCCTTTTTGCCTTTCGATGGCGTAGTCGTCGCTGGGGTTGTAGTCGTTTCAGACATTCTTCAAAATAAGGGAAAACTTATACTCAAACAATATTCAATTGAATAACAATTTGCGCCAAAAATCTCTATAACTTATACTTAAAACGCGAACTAAATGTGGACTCATTTTGTATCCAATAAGAGGACAGATATTAACTTTGTTTCAAAAAAAAGTTTGTGATTTTGATCCTCTCTTCTCACTATTGATAACTATTTTAAATATTTATTTCAGAAAATAAAAAAATTATAAAAATTGATGTCAAGAAAAAAATTAATCAATAAAATTAATTCCTATCAATCAAATAAAATATTGTAAAAGTAAAGCATTTATTATACAAAATATAATAAAAAATTAAAATTGTATTTTTCAAAAACATATATAATAATAAAATTAAAAGTTTAATAACATTTAAATTATAATATTTTTGACTTATATTTAAAATATGTTTAAATGTTTTGTTTTAATTATTTATAAATTTTAATTATTTAAAGTTTAATAAAAATCAATGTTAAGATCTCATAGAAGAGAAAAGGATCGAAATCACACACAAAGTGTTGAATAAATTCTGTGATTGTGTGCTCTGATTGGTCCACACTTTTAATCCAATCACTTGTTATGAGTTTACGTTTAGTTCGTTTCAATGCATATATAAACGAAAACAGTTTAACATTTAATCACATTTTCTCTGTTTTTTGAGTTTATTTCAAAGCATTTGAAAACTATTTCTAAACAATGTCTGGAAGAGGAAAAGGAGGTAAAGGTTTGGGTAAAGGAGGCGCCAAACGTCATCGTAAAGTACTTCGCGATAACATCCAGGGTATTACTAAGCCTGCCATCAGACGTCTGGCCCGAAGAGGTGGTGTCAAACGTATTTCCGGTCTGATTTACGAAGAGACCAGAGGTGTCCTCAAAGTATTCCTCGAGAATGTGATCCGAGACGCCGTCACTTACACCGAACACGCAAAGAGGAAGACCGTCACCGCTATGGATGTGGTCTATGCTTTGAAACGACAGGGAAGAACCCTCTATGGTTTCGGCGGTTAAAA
>JAQGCE010000286.1:0-13860 GCA_034699185.1 Eupelops torulosus
CAAAATGGATGAGTAAACTAATGTGTCATTAAATCGCAGGTCGATTACTGTTCGCGGGTTATAACGACTATACGGTTAACGTTTGGGATACTCTTAAATGTTGTCGTCTTTGTATACTTTATGGACACGAAAATAGAGTCACTTGTCTTAAAGTGTCACCCGACGGAACAGCTCTATCAACTTGTAGTTGGGATTTCAATTTAAGGGTAATTACATGAATGCTATTAACCTAGAACAATATCCTGAACTATGTTTTTTGTTTAGGTGTGGGCCTGATTCTAGTCATAATTAGATTACGAATATTAATACGTTTAGAGTTTGTTTGCCGACTCTCTGTTGAGCCAAACGAAGATCAATAGGATCTGATCTTAGGGTCAACTTATAAGCAATTGTGGAAAGTGTCGATCGATCAGAATATATGACGAGTGGAGCAAACATTCATTTAATTTGAATACTCTATGCATTCATTTCTCCGATGAGTGAATCACTGGACGATATCTATCGACTGTTGGCTCCGGTTATTGTTCTGACAATTTTCAGACCTATTGAGACGATTGAGGTCTTAATTAATTCTACGATAGAGTGAATAAAACTTTTTAAATGATTTAAATGATCAAAAGGGACCACATTATCAATTGTATTGAGATTTTAATGTAAACTCTATTAAAATATTAACTTAAAAAATATTTAAAAGTTTATGAAAACTCGAGAGTTATTAAAAAGTTTCAAATATTATGTTATATTGTTTTATAAGACATACAGTTATTAAATATGTTTCGATGAGTGCATCGAAGGCACAAAACATACAAAAATTTAATTACAAAATGTTTTGTTTCATTAAATTTGGCTCAAAATCTGTTCATTAAAATGGCGTCGAATTATTTAAAAGAAAATTATGACACAAAAAGATTAACAAAACTATTAATATTCAAATGAATTGCATTTTTTTGTGAAATTAAGGCACAAAATAATCACAAATTTATAATACAATCGACAAAACCTACAAAATTTCAAATCTTAAGCCGAAATAGGGAACAGATCACCACAAATACTAAAATTAAAACAATTTTTATTAATGAGTTCCTCCTTTGATAACAAATTAAAATAAACTTCAAAACTAAGAATCCGACAAAAACTATAAATCATTCATCTCTTCAAACAAGACATCGATTCTCATAACTATTAGCTCACAAAAAAAACAATCGTTTAATAGACCAATGAATGAGCATGGTCAAAATAACTTGAATGCATAAAGGTATTATATTTTGTTTGATTCAAGTAAAGGGTCGGTACTCTATTTTCGGCTTATATTCGATTACAATCTCATATCAAAAGACCAAGTATTAAAATTTTGTTTGTATTAGGAGAAAAAAACTCCAATTACAAAAGTAAAATTGTTGCAAGTGCATGTGTCACATGTCTTGGAAATCTTGGAAATTGGTGATTAGAGGGCAAATGAAAATTTTGAATGAACTTGGTACTCAACTAAAGAAATTGGACAAAAATGCTTATAATATTGTTTGATATTTGAGAATTAAATTTCAGTGTAATATAGTTTTTGGTTAATTTGATTCAACACTCGTTCTATAGTTTAGGAAAAGCCCTCAAAAACAAGAATTTTTTCTGAATTTTCAATCGATTAATGAAAACCGAAATAATGTGACATAAAAACGATTGATTGCATAGAATTTGTCCATTAATCGGAACTGAGGTCTCAGTACTAACGAGTCGAGGAAAGGCTTTTCAGGCCGTTATTTTCACAAATTTTAGCACTGGTTTAGTACTGGTTTTAAATCAAAGATTAAATAAATAATCGGATGAGAAATAGAGGACATGAGTTAATAACTTTTATAATACTCTGGGTTTGAATGTATGTTAAAATTAATAATAAATAAAATAATTAATTGTTTGTCGAAAATTGAGACTTTGGACAAGTAATCAATTTTCAAGACATCACTTGGACTAAAGGGTCAATCCTTTCAAATGATCCAATTTTTTAAACACTATAGAAAAAGCTGGCCTTTTGTCGGGGTCGAGATCCCAGGCCTGTTTCATTATTTCATAAACTTCGATGGGACAGCCTTCAGGCGATTCCATTCGATATCCTCTTTCCACATGTTTTACGACATCAGCCAACGGCTAAACCATTAGTGAAAACAAAGTTATTTAAATCTTTATAATAAAAATATGACAATAGTTTGCATACAATTCTAGGATAGGGTACTCTTCCGAATGAGTATATCTCCCATAAAAGTATTCCAAAACTCCACCTGTTTTTAAGTAAAACATTTGAATCAATAAAATGTTTATATAATAGAAAAATATAGAAATTAATAAATTTTTTAGCATTTTGTTTGAATTTTTTTGTTTGTTTACTCACATATCAGACTTATTGGAGAACTTGTTATGTCTGAGAGCTTCGGGAGCCGTCCATTTAATTGGAAACTTTCCGCCCTCGAGATTGAAGGTCTCATCTCTGGCTAACCCAAAATCACAGACTTTTGCAATACAGTCCTCAGAAATGAGTACATTCCTTGCGGCTAAATCTCTGTGCACCACATGTTTAGATTCTAAATAACTCATTCCGGCACAGGTATCGGTGGCAAAGTTTATTTGATCTTTTCTGGTAACATGAAGTCTTCCTCTGGATCTCAAGTAATCGACGAGAGAGCCCTTTGCCATGAATTCCGTAACCAAACAAATAGAGGGACCGTCGAAGACAACGCCCAGTAATTGAACTAAATTTCGATGCCTTAATGAAGTCATGAGACTGGCCTCAGTCAGGAAGTCTTGAGCGGCTTTACTCGAATCTTTGAGCTTTTTAACGGCCACTTTTTGGCCACGAAAAGAGCCTAATAGGACGTCCCCAAACTCTCCTTTGCCAAGTATTTCGCCCAATTGGAGCTCATGCATAGGTATGAGCCACCCTGCTGCTTCAAATGCTTTCCAATCCACTCCAAATTCATTGGTACCAGTTTTGGGAACAGACTGTCTGAGTGTTGTACACAAACCGTCCGCATCTGCGATATAGTGCTTCAAAAACACATAAAAACATTAGATTTTAATTTTGATAACATTTAGAAACAAATATGGATTACATCAACGAGTTGTGAAAGACTTTCGAAGTATTCCTCTTCATCGATGGTCAGATGATTGTCTTTGTAGATGACTCTGTAGTGCTCCACTTTATTATTAAAACAGACACAAAGGGTGTAATCTCCCGGAAAGTTAGTGCTCTCCCTCACCAAAAACAGGCCGTCCTTTTAATAGACAATTATCTTTGAAAACAAAATTAAATGATCAAATAGTTTACGGTTCTTGGCTGAAGGAGAGCTTCTGCTTCTTCGCGAGTGATTTTTCCGTGAAACCATTGCATTGCATTCAACTTCACTTCAGATCGTTTTTTATCCATTAATTAACTTTTGTTTAAATAATTAGACGACAAATAAAAACATTATATATTAAACTGTTTTGTTGACTATAACGACAACACTTTAAGTAAACCTAAGATTATCTTAAATTGTGTTAATTGTTTGGATCGCTTCAGAAGTGAGTCCAAAACCGATTGCATAATAATAATGAAGACACGAGTCGTTCAAAAACAACTATAAAAATATCTTTTCAATAATTTTTTACAAAATGGCAGACATTACGTATTGATATTATCGACAACAATATGTAAACAAACCCCTAATTAAGGCACTGACATCAAAACATGCATGCTACATTTTCACACTAAATCCCTTATATTCCTTAAGATTTTGACTAAAATTTCAATTTCATAAATTTCAGATATGTTTTCCGATTAACAAAATTAAATTTGGAGCTAGTTCCTAAAAATAATGCTTTCATCTTTTGTTTGTTTGTTTGTGTGCCTCAAATTAGATGACGTACTTTATGAGTACTTTCTAATTTTCTGGCATAAAATTTGATTGATCAAATGAAAAATATTCATTTTATACATAAATAATGTCATTACTATCCTTTTGTGAGTATTGCCTCAATTATTATCTTGGTTATTGAACAAATTGAAAACTTTTCGATTTTGAAAATTTTATTAAAAAATATTTTAGAAGTATCTTGCAAATTGCAATTAGGATTTTTGAAAAATAATTGTTTAAATTCTTCGTTCGAATATTTGATTTTTTGTTTTGTCCAGAATGAGTTAGAACTGGAAGGGTTAACCTTTGTTTAAACCAAATATAAATTTTGATTGATTATTGTATTTTGAATTGTACATGTAACATTTTTATCATTAGCAGAATAATAGATTTAATTTCTAAGAATGAGTTACCATTTTCCTATATAATTGAAAAAACTAGATTTCCACTTTTTAAACTTCAAAATTGACCATTCAATGCAAGATTTGGTCCAAATTTATGTCTACTTCCATATAATTTACGGCCAATTCATAGAAATTGGAATAAATGCTTCAAATGAATTTTCAATCTATCAATTTTCACCTATCATCTCATACCTTGAGGATTGCAAATGTAGTCAAACTGAAGGATGAGTCCCCAGATGTTTGAAAGACAATATTAAATCGATGAATTTTGAGGTTAATTTGAAACAGGACACTTTCGAAAATATCTGCCCTAGAAGGCTTAGTTTAGTTTGAATATCCCTCTGTCTTATTGTAACCTATATTCCAATAATAGTCGATATTGTCTTTCAATTTTAATTTATTATTTGTTAATCTAATGTTTCGAATACATGTATTTTATTTCAAAAGCTTTTTCTTTATTTATTTCATAGATTCTATTGCATAGAAAAATGCAAAGATTAACATGTTACAGCATAAAGCCAAATAAAATTAAGCAACTACCCTTTAAACAATTAGAGCATACTCTTTCCAATGCTGTAATTAAATTCTTGATCAAATTAATTAAGATTTAATAGCTATAAATCAAGACTTTATTATCTGATTGAAGGCTTATTTGAAACAAAGTTCTTCAATAATTCTAAGATAATGAGTCATTATTAATGGCGGGTTACCTTGCACTTTTATCGATGATTTTTAAAATTATTTACATTAAATTTTTGTAATTTAATTGATAGAAAAGTCGACAATATTTTCAGATTTTTTGCTAAAATATCATAATTTGTCAAAATATTAGTCATTTAAAGGAATAGTCGGAAACTATCAAAAATATAATCGTAGCTTGATCAATTTCAAATGGATTCAATGAAAGTTAAATTACTCAAAATTTAATGTTTTAAACTGGAAACTTTGAACATTGAAAACATAAAGTGAAAGGACTGGTCATCAGAACTGTTTGCGTGTAATTCACACTTTATTAAAGTTTTAATAGCGAGCAGAGAGCAGATGGTGTGCGGCGTTTACATCAGTGTAATAAGTGTATCAAAATTGAAGTGTCATCGATTAGAAGAAATCATTAGACAATTGATCGGTGATATCAATGTTTAACTGTTTAGAAATAGGTTTGGCGATTGTGTAATAGTGTCCAACACTGAATAGCAGCTGCTATTATGGATTCTAAGTAGAGATCCATCAAAAATTTAAGTGTGAGAGCAATGTAAGGGTGAGTGAAAAATCTCATCAAAACAAATTATTTCGCTATTGAGGCACTACTTTATTTGCGATGTGAGGCTAGAATCAAATAACTCCCTTTTTTGAATGAAACTTTTTCGGTTGAGTGGCTCTGAATATAAGAGGAGTAATAAAATTTCAATATTCATATACACTATAAAATTGAATGGTGTGAGGGCTGGCAAAAAACGACATCAAAAAAAGATTCATTGTTACAGATCTGTGCAAATCAGAGCCTTGTGTTGTGTGTTAGCTATTGGTCTCAATAATGATTTTTACAATTAAGTTAATAAGCGTTTTGTTGGACTAAAACTCAGTGCACACTATTTGGCAAACGTTTGTCTATTATATACGACTCTCTACTCTAATAATGACAGAACCGACTCGACTGACACTTATTTGCTTATTAGAAGATGTTTATGAGATATCGGTTTCGTCGGACCCAACTTATGGTCTCATTGGGGCCTATTATGAGGCCTATCGTCAAATCCTATTAAAACAAGTTTCTAAATATAGTATTTATTATAATAAAAGTTATGATTCGCTGAATTTGTTATCAGATTTATTTTGACTTCAAGTATAACAAAGAAATATATTTTTTACCCAAATTTTTGACAAATAAAGGAAAATAATTATTTAGAGTCTGTTTATGTGTTATCTAAAGCACTAAAGCTTTGCATTAAAATCAGTTTTAAATCATTTCTCAGCCGCCGGTTATTGATTCAGAAATGTTGAAGACTTTATAGAAAAACTTCAGGAAAAAAGTTTTAGGATTTTTCAAAGAATGAGATAAAAAACTATTACACGCTTTTTAAAAACAAGTGTTTGCTTTCAAAATGAAAATTCTATTCATTTGATGAATTGGTGCCAACAAACAACTAAAGGTAAACACATGAGAACACCGCTCGTCTGTAATGTATTCTACACTACACCGGCTATAGAGAAGAGGCAAAAAAACATTAGAGAGGATCAACTTTTTTCAATTAAGTCTTTTTCATTGCTTAATGAAATGCTTTTAGATGTTAATCAACTAATGCAGTGAAAAGTGATTGCAGAATAAAAGTGATTTTCGTCTACCGATATGTTGTATAAGGGTTTGTAAGAGTGGATGTCTATTGAGATCATATTAATCGGCTCACAGACGAGATATTCATTACAAGCATCGCCTCACAGAGCACTTCACTGCAAAGTCACTCTATAATGATTGGTGTAATGCCTACAAAAACTACTCATATTTCACTATTCGATACAATTAAATAAATTGCATTAAACACAACACAATTCACAAATTTTATACCAAATCTTTTGAAAAGTTAGACATTTATTTACTTTTTGCTAATTATATCTCTTAATTATTTTTAATCCTTACTCATTATAATCAAGAATAACATTCTAAAAAACATAGACTGCTATTTAATGTTCAAAATTTCAATCTTGATAAATAAGAAAAAGCAAATATTTACAATTAATTAAGTTATTTTTCATCATTTAATGGAAAAGTTTAATTTGAAAATTTAAATAATACTTTATTTATTGTATAAATATTATTTAAATATAAAGTGATTGTACTTTCATCTAAATATATATATATATATATATATAAACTTAAAGATAATTTTATAAAATTTTTCATCTATCAGAAATCACAAATAGAAATGTGAAAAATAAAAATCAATGGAAATCTCTGAACGTTTGAGTGATTCCAATAAAAATGAGTTTTGATTAGAAGAACAAAAAGAGTGTTATTTGATTGTGAATCATATCATTTGATAGAATTATATATTCGAGGAATGGGAGAGAAGTTAATCAAAACATTTACATAATTTGATTCACTTATGTTTTACTATAAAATGGTTTATATATATTGTGGCGGAAATTATTTGAATGCAAACGACTAACACAATAATCATTGGATTCGAAACAAATAAAAAATGTGACGCTTTTGAGTAGATTTAGTGTATTTTGTGATAAAATTAGTGAATACATCAGACAATACATCTGATAATATAAATAAAAAAGTGAGTTCACTATTACTCTGTTCACTACAACTGAAACACTGTTGAATGCATTATTCAATAGAAGAAAAGGGAAGAGACGGCAGTGCCTGCAATGCCTGCAAATAAATGTTGATTCGCTTCACGAAATTCACTTATATGTAACGAAGCGGAAACTGATTCGAGCATAACCTGTGTGTTCACTAATACTGCAATCATAATAATAGTAATATTCGATCAAAACTAAGCCAACTCTCTATAACTTTGAATCAGATTTATAGCAAAGAACTGTTGAAAAGCAATAAGCAATTAAAGATGTAGTGAACAGACATCAATGCAGTACTTGAGGCACAGCTTTCAAGTTGACTCATGTCTTCAATAATAGGACATACAGCAATCGGCCGCACCTGAACCACCGACAACATATCAATATTGCCTATAAAGCCCTGTCCTAATACGATATTTCATAAGAGATTTGGGAAACTCTAAGCCACTATTACTAACACTACTAAAGCGTAGACACTATTATCTGTCGGACATAAAATTCAATCAACAAAATCATTCTTCACTGCAATAAAATTATTCGTTAAATATTTAAACCAAACAAATAAACATTTGTCCAAACATTTCGACACTAAGGATAAGAGTGAGACAAAGATTTTGTTTATTGTCCACTATTTGTCTTAATTTAAATTTAAACCTCAATTAATGGCTCTTTGACTGAGCGATGAAAGTGATAATAGCACTGAACAACTTAATTGATATTAAATTAATGGAAATTATTTGTTTTGACCACAAATTAAAAGACATTAATTGAAATAATTTGTTATAATTTGATGCAAATCACAGACTCTTAATATGAGTGAAAATCATGTTTTGAATGCATTGAACGCTCGGATTAACACCAGATATACGCTGCGGTTGTGCTCAACAAAGTTGGACAAAGTTTAGTCATGTTTTAGGGATTAAAGTCAGGCAACTCATTGGACTCGAGGGTTGCCAACAGATAATGGTTAGCTTACTCTTCTCCATCTCTACTAAACTATTTGTATGGCTTAGGATTCTATAACTCAACGTTAACTTAAAGTGAGTCGTCATATAATAGCAACGGTAATAGATATGTTCCCCTCTAATACAGAATCAAGCGATACATAGAGTGGTTATACTCTATATCTATATATTGTATGAACAGTGAAGCGTTAATAATAAAAAGTTGGGAACAAATCAAAGTATTGGATTTGCCAACAATTCATACACTGTGAAAGGTAATTCTCTTTATAAACCAAAGGCATTGCGCTTCAATTGTTTCAGTAATTGAGTGCATCCCTAACTAATCATATCAGGTATATTTTATTACTATTTATTGCAAAATCATAAAAGTGTAAATAAATTGAATACTTTATCCCCTTTTGAATAAAATATGAGTAAATATTTATTATCCAAAATAATTAATAGAAAAACTAGGAATTCATAATTTGATAAAAATTCACTCAATTCTTATCATAACTATTAATAATTGTTTGAATAATTAATACAAAAATGTAATGACTATTAATTTTAAAAAAGTTAATCAATTATTTTCATAAAATATAGAATATTTGAAAGAAAATTATTAATTAAAGAATATTTGAGATTAATTGCATAAAAATGACTTGCTTATAAATTGAATGAAAGTCAATGCTTAAATACTGAATAAAACCAAAATATTTAATCAAGAATATTTGGATTTTGATAAACTTTTTAGAGAAACGATATGCAAATCTGTTTTATAAGACCTTATTTTTGATATTTTTAATAAAATTTTATTTGTATTTTATATTGAAATGGATTCAAATTCTTTAAATATAAGACAGAATAAAATCAAGTGATATACAAAAATAGGATAAATGTAGCCTTAAAACCGTTAATATCATTTTGTTGTTATTTTGGATTTTTTTCAGTAAATATGCTAGACAGCCTTAAAAATATAGCTTAAATCCAGTTGAAAACTCCCATATTTTTAACTTTTTATGGCTTATTTGTCAAAACATAGAGGATTTATGCCGACCACTTTCAGCCAAGTCTCAAACTCAAAAGTAAACTGTGAAAAATATTATATTTGGCTGCCTTAGTCTTCACCCCCGCCTCTACTTGATACATTTTCAAATCCAATAATTGTTTATTTCACTTAAATTTTCCTTATATTTAGTACATATATATATACGTATATATATATAGTATAGTATAGTAAATATAGACTCAAATTAAATGATTTATTTTGAAACAAATTTAATTATTGTAATTAAAATTTTATTTTTATTCATGTATTTTAATGAATAATAATAAAAGTCTAAGTGATATATACTTTTCATTTTAACAAATGGAATAATATTTTGAATATAGTTTTCAGATATAGATAGTAACTAAGGCACAGGTATAGAATAAGTATAGTATAGAAAGCATTTATCCCATTTGCTTATTATTAAAACAAAACATTATTGTATTATATATTTCACAATCAATTTTGCGAATCTATTGCATAATAATATTATCTATTATTCAAGTAAAACACTAATAGATATTATGGATTCTCATATTTACCGGAATATTGACTCATATTTAGATTGTGAAGCATTAGTGAAACTTTTTTGTAAATCACAAAAATTACAGATATATTAATGAACCAAAAATACATTAAATATACTCTTCTATTGTTTTCAAGTAATAGAATTTTATTGAATATTTATAATGACATCAAATGAAATATAGTTGTGTTTAGCGCTGGTATACAAAGGTATCGTCCAATCGATTTAATAACAGCCTATTGAGGCTAAACGACTTTTGATTACTTGCAATTTAGCCATGCTCTGATTTATGAATCACAATATTCGATGATATCAAGATTATTTAACCACCATTAATGTGCAAGCACATAATCACATCAATTGATTATTTCATTTCAAAAGTAAAATTAATTAAAATAATGTCCAAAAATTAATATAATTTTTCAACAAAAAGATTATTTTATATTCACTTTACTTACAATAAGTTAAAGCACTTTACATTTGTATCTAGATACAATGTTTTCATTCGGGTATTAATGGTTCACCTTGATATTTCATGATTTTGAATTAATATCATAATTTATATTTTAATTTAACCAGAAATAATTTAAATTTAAATTTTAAAATGAACTTCAAAGTTGTCTGATGCGTTTATCTATGGAACACCTTGCACATCGTATGCTTATGCATGTATACAAGACATTAGGTCCTTATCTGGAGTAGGGTTTCATTAGGGTTTTGACACATAGACAATAGGCAATAGTGTGTCACGCAAGGGGTCAAAGGTTACTTCAATGGCTTTTTTGCGTTTTTCTCAGAACAGAATAAAATGTGAATTCAATTCCAGAAAACAGTTTTGATTATAGAATAGTAAAACAAAATAGAGATTCTGTATTGAATTGAATGGATTAATGGTAATAAAGTCCATTTTCTAAATGAATTTGATTATTTGATTATTTGTTTTGTCTCTGAGTTGGAAATAAAGAGAAAACTAATGCTCTGTTTGAAGGCATATCAAAATCATTGTTTAAGAGAAAGCAATGCGTTATATATTCAAACATAAAACTCATGCAAATGTGGAGACAAACAATTGCTTTGAGAGAGAATCTCGTTTTAATTAGAATCACTTTTGTATTACATTAGACCCTAATTACTATTCATTGCAATGAAATATCAATGTTTAGGAAAGAGTCGCATCCAATAAAGGCTTATTCCAAATGTTATACTCAATGTGTGTCTAATGTTTGCACATTTCCCAAAGCGAACACATTTTAGCTAAAAAGTTCACTTAATTTTAAAGCAATTGAAAACATTGATTAGTTTCTCATCCTTTACATCATTCATAGTCTCATTAATTTTAAGTCTAATAAATATTTGCTATACTTTTCTTAATTATTTTTTTCCTTAAAAAGATTGTAAAAGAAATCCAATTTCTAAACAATTTTAGAGAAACACAGAAATTATTGACATTTTATGTACAATGAGTTTAACTTAATTTGATGAAAGTTAAGGCAAAGCAAATTCACTCGGAGTTAATTGAAAATTGCTTTCTTTGATTAAAAACCTTAAGTAAAAATTATTCACAGATTTAAATGATTTTGGAGTTAATATACGTCTGAGTAATGAGACAAATGATGTTTGAGTTGATGTAAGGACTCTATTAAGTGAATGCATGTATTACTCATTGGTTGCAAATATTCATTAATAATTTAGAAGCAATAAACTTAAAACATTGCTTACGGTTACCCAAACTCATCAAACGGAGCGCACTGTCCTTTTGCCGGTTGGATCAGCATTGGTTCAACAAAAGGCTGTTATTATATAACATTGTTTAACTACACTATCATAATATTGCGGTTTGTTTGCTGTCATTTCTGTTCTCTTATTGTATCCAATCATTCATCTGAACATTTGATCGCAAATACTATTGTTTTCTTATTTCTAATAGTTTTCAAGTTTTTTATATTAAAAATTAAATTTTAATTAATTAAAAGATTAAATATTTATTAACTTTATTCAAATTTATTTGACTAACTTTTATTGATTCAGTATAATAAAGGGATGAGCAGGGAGTATAGCCTAAATTCCCCCTAATTTTTTATCTGGAGGTACCCCCCCCCCCCTGGGAAAAAAGTGTAAACTGTACTAAAAAAGGCGGACAACATTTTTCAGAAAGTTTAACATTACGTCTATGCGATGGACAGATACTAGGTCTGTGAAGGTTTTCAAAATTGCGCAATTCACCCCCTATTTTTAAAATTTTTGGGACCCCTTATTTCGAGGAGCTTGCCCATCGCTGAATATAATAGGAGCAATTGATTCGGTATTGAATCTAGTTTACCATAAACTAGTTCATTGTTCAAATAACGAAAGAGATTTGAATTTTATATAAGACATTGTATGGGTTTTGTTGACTTCGAGTAAATTTTTGTTTATTTCTATTTCTAGATTTGTATTTGCATTGGATTTGAATTTAAGTAAAACTCAAATATTAATCGAATTTAAAATAAATTTGAAATAAAACTCAATTGAAATGTTTCGGAATAAATAATATTCAGTGAAATGAAAAGAATCGGTGATCTTGCTCAATGACATTTTCTTATTGAATAGTTGACAATTGCAACAAAACAAATTCGATGAATACATTTGAAAATTTAATAAAAGAGGCAAAGATTACTAAAAAACTCAATGAATTTGTAATTTGAATTTAAAACGATTTTTCATTGAATAAAATCACAATAAATTTAATTGTATTTCAATTATATTCAATATTAAATCATTAATTTTTAAGTTTCGTTAATGTTTATTAATGTTCGTTAATGTGTTGTTTTAGACACTCTCTAAACTCCTTTATTCAATTAGAAAATATATGAATAACTGAAATAAGAGAGAATAGATTCGTTAGTCTTCAAACATTTTTTCAATTTATAGAAGATTTTGATGAATTTAAACGAAAATTCTGTTTAATTCAATTGTGGAAGATTTTAAATATAATAAATATGGGTATCTTACCTAAATAAGTGGCCAAGGCCTTCAAAGTAAACTTGTTCTTGGATAATTTTTGACAACAAAGTATAATTAACATTTGTAGTGAAAAACTCGTAATTTGAACAAAATTATGAATTTATTGAAATCGACTGTAATTTTGTGGATAGAAATGTGAAAACAAATATAAATACGATTGGGTTTAAGATTAATAATAAATTCAATTCAAAATTTCATCGGTTCGACAGATAATTGTTTGCAAAGCATATTATATTTGTCTGAAATTTCTTTATAAAAGAGAGCTTTTGTTTGATTGAATTTATTACTGAATGAAACTTTTAAAGAATGAAATGATATGCAAACAAAACGACTTATTTATTAGTTTCTTGTTTTATAAAATCTTTTATTAACGAAAAACATATAAATTAATTTGTTTTATGCACTAAAATATTCAAATTCTCTATAAAATAATTCAAATGAAGTCGTCTTCAATTGAAATGAAAAATTATTTTGTGTGTAAATACATTAGCTTTTGGTTGAAAGCGTTTGAATAAATCCTTTTAATTATAAGAAAAAAGAGAGTTTATGAGAGAATTGAATTGAATGCGAATTTATATTAAATTTTAATAATTAATTATCTTTTATTTCAAAACAAAAACTTTTTTCAATTAATTTCTTTAATTTTAATTATAAATAACTCAAAAGAAATTATTCAACAGAAAGACTAGAATTTTAAATAACTCGAAACTTAATTTATTAAATTTGATTATTTAAACAAAACCACCAA
>JAQGCE010000287.1:0-13848 GCA_034699185.1 Eupelops torulosus
AATTTATTTAAGGGAATGATTGACAGCTATTCATAGAAATAGTCTCTCTCTTTCAGTGGTGTCCAAAGTGGCGGAAAGGGGTGATCTATAATTTCCAGGAGAGAAAGGTTTTCCATTCCATCCAATTTAAAAATTAGTAAAGAAAGCCAATAATAAGGCAAAAGAGCATAATTAATAGAATTTGCACAAGGCAAATTGAAAATTATATAAAATGCAACCTTCAGCTCATTTTGGACATTACCGCACATTCCCTTAATTATTAAAGTTTATATTTTGTGCCATAACTCTAATTCGATGCATAATTTAAGGCACAGACATATTGTTCGCATTTAATTATAGGAAATCTGAGGAACCAAACAATTTTGAGAAAACATTATATAAAAATTAATGTAAAAATATTGACAGAAATAGTGAGAACCCATTCCACCCACTCCTTTCGTACATAAATAGAGATGAAAATCAATCAAATAAATCAATTTTTGAAAACTGAATTTTGATAACAAATTAAGTCAAAACCAGAGATCAAAAGACAAATAAATAAATTCTAATCTAAAATATTCTGAGAATCAAATGGAAAAATGTCTTAAGAATTATCAGAGACTCAAAATGACCACAAATTTGATGACAAAAAATTCTATTTTAAGTCTAAATCACAGTTTTGTGAAAACAGTTAACAGTTATATAAATATTGAAACATAAAAAATAAATCAAAAATAAAGCATTAGTTAAATAAAAGGGAATAATCACTCGTTTTATCAAATAATTTAATTTGACCTCAAATTTAGCCGATATTTATCTTAAGACAAGAATCCAAGACATTGAGCGCTGGGATGTATTATTCATTTATCAAACTCATGGTTTTGGAGGCTTTCGTTTTCTTAATCCATGAAATATTGATCTCTTCTTTTCAGTCGTTTTGTTACTGCTTTCAAAGTCTTTCAAAGAATTTGAATCATTGGAAGTATTCTCCAATTCATCCATTGATTTATGTTTTTCAACATTAGAACAGAATTTGTCACTAATAATAGTCTTACTCTCAGGACTATCACTATCAGGACTTCTTTGAGTCGATGCACATGATTTAAGTTCACTACAAGACTCAGAATGACAGAGACTATCGGCTTCTATTGTGTCACTTCTTTCATATCGAAGTCGAGCTGAGTCCTGGTCTTCACTATAGCTCTTTTGCATCATTTTTGAACGATTATGAACTTTGCTTTCCATAGACTTAAAGCCATCTTTTATTGTACTAAAAATTAGAACAATTATTAGATTTCTAGTTGTGTTCATACAATGGAGGAAATACCTATTTCCTATAGAGAAAGATGGGTTCACTCTAATCGATGACTGACTGACGACATCAACCTCTTCGAACTCATCATCAGATTGTTCTCCAATAGTACTGCTGTTGGAAATCATGGTTCCATTCGAGTGCTGACCATTAAAGATAACAAATTTCATTATTTTATAATAAGAATTATCGAAAGTTATATACCTTTCGATTAATATTATTGTTGTTATTGTTGAGCGACAGTAGAGATGTCTTATCAGATGGTATTTGTAGTCCAAAGCTAGCGATGGAAACGTTAGCCACCGATCCTTTATTTCAAACATATAATTAAATTTTCCACAAATAACTTATTTACGAGAATACGCACCCGACTGTCCTCTGCTTTCTTCATCAATAGATGACTCACTACCAACTCTTGATAGGCCGTGTTGTGGCAGTCCACCAATTGGAGAGCCATATAATATTGTTTGAAGGTATTCCAGTCCAGGGTTTTGCATGATCTGAAAACTACAATACATTTCAATTTGTCGCCACCGATGAAGCCTTTCCTGTAAATCTTTTGTAACTTCCGAGAGCGCAGTCTTTGCCTGAAGAATACGATTGTCAACGTCGTCGATTGAGCTCCCGTGGGCTACACGAAAGGCACCCAAAAGGGTTGACCTTTTCTTACGGAGTCGTTCGCACTTAACAATAAAAAAAATTAGAATTCAGTGACAAATACTCTTTAAAATACCCCATCTTTTGCCGCATATAATTGTGATTCGGCGGACATTCGCTTTGAATTATAGCTTCGAATTTCCAATTCATGAGTTAATTGAAGCCAAAGTTGCAAATAATGAGGAGCTGTCCAACGCGAAGACTGAGAGACCTGAGCTCTTTTCAACTCATTACGCAGTCGGTCCAACTCATCCTCAAGTTCTCCAATACGCGCCACATCCGTTAACCCAGAATAAGAGGCAGTCCTTTCGGTCAATTTCTTTTCTAAATTAGACTTTTCTTTGAAAACAATTTGTTGTTCTTCTCTTATTTTATCCAATTCCTGCTGCAAACCAGACAGTTGTTCCTCTGCTTTCTGAAGAGTGTCCATATCTTTCAACATTTTCTTAAGATGCGATTGAGAGGACTTGTGCTGAACGTATGCAAACCAAACGCCTCCGATGGCAATAACAAGAGAAACCGCTAAAATAACATCTTTTACATAATTGTGTTGTTTGGCAGCTCCGAAAAGGACCACATCCATGGCTTTTAGGGCCAACTTTTGCTTATGGATTGGATTATTAATACCCAAAATGGATATAAATTGTGTGTTTGCGGCCAACCTTTGCAACAACTTTTTAGATAAACCATAAAATAATATATATTAAGAAGTAATACCTCGGAAGAGCCATTCCATCGACAGCATTGTGCTGAAAGTTTTCAACATATTGAGGCAGCTCAACCGTATTGATGAGCCAGTCCACAGTTTCATCTATTGTCCAATTTCTGACTGAAGATGCCTTCCAGGCTTTCCAGAGCTCATCCACACTAATTTGTTTGTCATTTCCATGAAATGCTTTCTGTCTTTCGTATCCATTTTCATACTTCAACTCATCCCTCAAAAACTTAAACGAATTAAATTCATTTATCAGAAACACAATCGAAAACATGATATACTTTCATAACTTAAATTTTAATCACTTTTATAAAAAACATTGAAATTTGAGACAAACCACAAAAAACTAATCTAAAAATGTTTATATCGATTACAGAATTAATAGACATCTGATATGTTTGCAAAGGGGGACTCCATAAGGAATTCACATTAGTCTGAAAACATATCTTAAAGAAACTCTATTTGCATCCAAAGGATTGTCATTTGAATTATTCATTCAAATTCTTAACTGTTTTACACTTCAAATAAGGCCTAAACTCGAGTTTATTTGCTCAACACTTTGAAGGATAAACTCATAATATATGGGCTTCAAATGGACGGCCTATCGCTAACATTCATCTTTGAATTATGACACTTTTAGATAAAAGGATTTATTGTTCAAACGACTAATCCGTTCCTATATTACAGCACTTAGTTTTAAATATGAAAAATGTCTGCAATAATGAACAGCACATTAATTGCACATTAATTCTAAGTACAACTCATCTCTAGATCTACGCCAAGAATATTTATATGAGAGATACCTCATTGCTTTCAGTGATGTCGACATTTCCGTTGGCGTCGTCATCGAGTTGATGGTGAAGCCATTCAATTGCTTCAAACCCTAATTGGTCTGAACAGAAGTCCAGTAGTTCACAATTCCAAGACGTGTTTAAAGGGGTCGCTAATCATTGCCAACAATTAATACATTTATAATCAAAATATCAAATCATTTAATAGTATTATGAATCAGAATATTCTGTTTTTCACAAAATTAGGTCTTTCCTTAAAATAAGCTCAATATAAGTCAATATCAGTAGAAATTGTATGAAAAAAAATAGTGAGGAAATCCAGTTTTGATGGCGATTCCTATTCTAAATGTTTTTGAAGGTCTCACTAATAATGAGCTCAAATCTGTGAATCTTTTAATTACTGAAAACTAATTACAATTTAAATAAAGTATTATAAGTATTATATTTTCTCTCTTTTCTCCAATAAATTTCTTAAGAGTTCCACAAAAATTAAATGAATGAAAGGATTACTTATTTGTTGCGTTAAGACAGTCATCAATAGAGTCCATATTATTGGAAGCGAAGCCCATAACCAGAGTTTGGCTGAATTGTGCATTAATTTAAACATATTGTCCGCCAAAAGGAGACACATATTATGTAAGGAGCGAATCACTACTAAATAGATAAATATTATCTGATTGAATGACACAAATATTGACACAACAAGTGTTGGCCCAAACGCTATCAAATAGTCAGTCGGCTCTCAATAAACATAGTCTGCATTCCATCACTCAATGAGAGGCAAACATATGATTCAGTCGTTTAAAACACATTCAAAGCTAATAAATGTTTACATTTGTTTTCAAACAAAACATTTACTTTTCAATTGGTTTACTCTTTTTATGGTTTAATTCAAATTACTATTTCAATAAACAATCATTAAATGAGGCGTTAAACACGCTTTTAATTAGTTTTTAAATAAATTTATTTTATATTAAAATAATTTTTTTTAATGACTTTTAATTCATTGCAATAATTGGGTTCAGTCAAAAAATACGTCTGACTTAATGATGGTTTCAGATTGGCTTCAATGAAAAAAAAAATGTTTAGTACGTAAAGCTTTTAAAATAAGTTTTCAATTCTCAACAAGCAACTTTTCACAAATATTCAGAATTACGAGAATTATTGTGATAATTGAATCAACTAATATTAAAATAAGACCAAATTTGCTTAAAACTTATAGATTATAAGCATAAGAAATACAGTTTTTGTAATTTTTAAGCATGGTTTTTAAGTAATTCACCCAATAAGTGCATGCATCCAATAAGTAGATAAAACAACTATCTTAAAAACTTATTTACTTTTTCACTTTTCAGTGTTTTCACTAATTGAAATTAATCTTTGATATTGAGTCTACTTTTGTTTTATTATTTACACTGATTATTTATTAATGTCTAGTAATCCCAGACATTTGAGAAGACACTTAACCCTCCAACTATTGTTTATCAAAAACATTTAAAACTCTGCTAAAGATTGTTTTGCATACCTATTATATTACCCTTTGATTACTTACAGATTTCCTATCAATTAACGCTCTATTCAAAGATGTAACTAACATTTTGCCTAATTATCACTCAAACAGTTCGCACTCAAATATACTTTTCTCAAATAAAGTTATTTTTAATCACTTTTATGTGTCCTCTCTTTGTGGCCTCCGAAGAGTCCCCGAATTATGGTTTCCGATACTCGTAATCACGACGTAATGTAATGCCTAATGTTTTGGCCAAAACATCAAATGGTTTAGTAACTAATGCCTAGAAATCCGAAACATTATTTAGAATTTAACTGGTGCTAAACTGGTTTTAACTGGTTCTAGTAGAAAATAGAAAGAATTTTGAAAGTGTTTAATAATGCATACTTAATGAATGAGGCGCCTCCGTCTTCAATGTCAATATCAACATTATTTGTGTATTGAAATCGAGCAGAAACTGAGTGTCTATAATGTCGTCGTTTTGTTTATGTATTAAATTTTATACGACTTTAAAAAATGACATTTAATTCAATTAATTAATAAATTGGTTGTTCTCTTCTGTTGGTAGTGATGGCACACATACCACAAGACAACTCTGATGTCGAATACCTTCTGAGGAAAGGCAAAAGAGTGAGCGCAACACAACTCAGGACTGAGTGTCTCAACAAATCTCAACCAAAACTATTGTCACAAATCAGTTGTGTTTTGTTTGATGTCCGCAAATCTATCGCCGATTGGGATACTATCGAATGGATCTCTTATATAATATCTGGTGGACGAACACCAGACGAGTTTGCACTCGAAGGTCAGTCCACTTCTAATCTTAAGTCTTTCCCTTTCGAAAAATACTCTTTAATTTCACTTTCATTTTGATTCTTAGTCTGTTTTTAATCTTAAAGTATTTTCAGTTTTATATATAATTAAAGTAATTTTTGAGTCAATTATTTTTCAAATGTTCTCAAAATTTGTGGAAAATCCAAGTTTTTGATTCTTGTCTATAATTATCTTTAATTATTTCAATTCTCTGGTAAACCAATGGTTCTTATAATTGTTTTGGTGTTTAGTCAAGCGTTACGATAATGCGACCAAATGTGGACTGGTGTGGACGGCCAATTTTGTAGCATATAGGTGTCGGACGTGCGGTATCAGCCCCTGTATGTCACTGTGTGCCGACTGTTTCAAGAAAGGAAATCATGAGGGACATGACTTTAATATGTTCCGCAGTCAGGCGGGCGGTGCCTGTGATTGTGGCGACGATTCTGTTATGAAGGTTCACATCAATCACTCATTACTTGCAAAACAAAATTCTCTAAAATTCCTTATTCTGTTCCAACAATAATAGGAACAGGGATTCTGTATATACCACGGCTCCAAAGCCCAGAACAATATACCGCTCCCGCCCGAAGATCTATTATGTGTGGCAAAGGCTATAATGCCCCGGGTAATCCATCGGCTGATTCTTCATTTGCGTAAAAACAATTCCGATGGTTAGTAGAAAGAAGAAGATCTTAAGAATTTATTTAATACCATAATTAATACCATAATGGGAACACCTGCTCCTCAATAGCCTTGAGATTCGTCCCACTCTTTGATTATTGAATAAGATTTAAAAACAAATAAATTAATCGTTTGATTCAATTTGTTTCGCAGCCATCGAAGAGGCGGACGTCTATATTAAAGACCTGTTATTAAAGTTGACTGAAATGGGCGCTGCCATGAGAAGTGTGTTAAGCGATGCTCTCACTGACCCTCACTCTTATTCTAGTCTTGCAAACGGTGAGAATTTATTTAATTTTTATTTCTCAACATATCTTTTGCACGAATTCTTATTTTGTGTTTTTCTTTCGAAATATTTTCGTTTTAAATGTTTTTTAAATTTTATTTTTTATCACTTTTTTTACTTTTGCCACAAAAGTCTGCGATAGTAGTGATCCAGAAATAGATGGTGTAATTCAGCAAAGGCTCGATAAATACATTGGCGCCAAACGGGCAATGCCTCACTTTAAGATACCAGTGGACTCGGATGAGTTCAGACTTGTGTCCGGTATTAAAGTTTTGTTTGGAAACTATTGAAACAATAACTAATCCATTGATTTGATTCTTTCAGATATTATTTCATTTCAAAGTGAGTTAATTCACACCACTTTTTTGGAAGAGTTGTTATTTTGGACAATAGTTTATGAATTTCCTCAAAAGTTGGTCTGTTTTCTGTTAAATATGTTACCCGACCAGAGATATAAGGTATGGAATGATTATTCTATTATTGTTTTCTTAAATTGATTTTAATTATTAGGAAGCGTTCGCCCAAACATTTGTTCATCACTACAATAGGATTAGTATTATGTTATGTCAGTCTCGGAGTAATGACCGCAACTCACGTTCAAAGGACACAATGCATGACATACTCTCCAATTGTGTGGTTCACGTCAGCGTACAATTGTTTAGTAACGAAGACTTGGCCACAAAACTGTGCCAAAAGACACAATTACTTTATGTTATTGTTATTAGTTTGAAATATCCCATCGAAGGCTGTGCTGAAGAAGACGAGATTACCGGCATTTTGATGTCTAACCCAATGCAAGACCCAAAGAAAAACACACATAATGTGGTTCGCTGTGATCATCAAATACTAAAAGAGCACTGGTATTGGCCTATTGTCAGTGATCTGAACAATGTACTGACCCATAAACCGGTGGCTCAAATGTTTATGAATGACTGCGCTTTACTTGACTTTTGGCTCGAATTAGTGATGGCTTTCCAGGGAATGAATTTAAACCAAAGAGAGCTTAACGAACACGTAGAGTATGAAAACAATACCTATTATTCTGCGTTCAGCGCTGAACTCGAAATATGCGCCACTCCTATGTGGACACTAATATGTCATCTGAAGGATTCTGAAACGTCTGAACAGTCGATACAAATTATAAAACATGTAATGCATTGGTTGGAGACTTGGTTTGAATTGATTCCATTCGAAAAGGACGACATCCCAAACCCAATGCAGTCAACATTTCACATCCCTCTTCACCGGTACTTCTCAGTGTTCGTACAGCACGCCGTCTGCTATCAGAATGTATCTCTTCAGGAGATTCTGCCCTCAGAAGATGTACTCAAACAACTTTTAGCCCATCCTTTGCAGACTTTAGTCTCTTTTTATGAAATTCTTTGCGGTCTTTGGGTTAGGAATGGGTTACAAATTAAAGGACAGGCTATGACTTATATTCAGTGCCACTTCTGCAACTCTATGGTTGACTCGGATCTGTTCCTAATTCAACAGGTGGCCACACACGTCGACTCTGATTGGTTTATACAAACAGTATTCGAAAGGTTTGTTTTATTTTTATTTTTTTATTTTTTATTTTAATTTTCTGTTAATTTTCAATAGATTTCATGTCTGGGAATCTCTTTCGTTATCTTTAACCGATTTGAGTGTTTATAAGGGATTTCTGGAGTCTGAACAGGTTTTACCGATGTTAGAGTCAGCGCTCACTCATATCGCGACACTATTGTCTGTTCACAATAATTTGGGAATGAGTGAGGAACAGGTGACCCGCAAAGAGATGGTTGCTTTGTTGGCAATGAGTGACAAAACTCATTCACAACTCTTAGATTTGTTGCCTGAGAAGTGTGGCACTCAGTCCTCACAAAACCTATATTTCGAATCAACTCTCAATAAAATTGCAGAATTCAAGTCACCAAATGTTGAGATTGGAGGCAGTCTTGGTATGTCTTACAACTTATTATAACTTAAAACTTAATGACTGTCCATTCAGTTCAGGGACAGTTCTATCCTAAGGCAGAAATATGGGCAAATGAATATGATCCCATACATGTGTTATTACGTGCTGTTCATCGGAGGGACTATCAGTCATCGATGGATAGATTCGCACAATTGTTAGTAAAATGTGTCTTAAAATCACTGAAAAAATACTAAATCTGTTTGTTTGTAGTGCTCGACAATCAGGTAAATTCAAATCGACGTCACAGCCGTGGCCTCCATTCCACATCCCACCACCAGTAGATAGTAATAAGTTTGTGGACCCGAGAAAACTATTGCACAGCAAAGTATTGCACGGAATTGTTTTCACCATTTTATACAAAGTATAACATTTTATTTCAATAAATCATTTATTAATTAAATGTTTTTTGTAACTAAAATTTAGGCCGTTTTTTGTCACGAAATGCCGGATCAAATTCTAGCCCTAACTATCTATTTATTGGATATGGCAATTAGGTTTCCGTCTCCGGTTTCGTCAAACATTGACTCGTTACTGCCGGCGCCCAATGAAGTGAATGATTTGAACTTTAGTGAATGGTTTCCCTCCAATTGGATTATGTCTAGTCTTATAACTCCAGTCAAAAGTGTTAAACTACCAGAAAGAAGGCCTTCCATTGATGGTGCAGTTGAAGAAATGGAAGTGGATGATGAGTCTTCAGACAGTCCTGAAGAGGATGAATACATGAGTGATGAAGACGAACAACCATATGAAGTGCACAGTCCGGCCACTAGTGAAGCCGGAGAGCCCAGAAGTCTTGAATCATCTGTTCAAAGACCACAATTGCCTACTGTTTCAGTGCCGCTCGCATTACTACCGCCACCCAACTCTGCCGCTGGAGCTGTAGTTCCTTTGAATTTAGAGAATAGGCAAATCACTTCCTCCACAACACAAACGCCGTCTCTTTCGACACATTCATCGAATTCTCGTCAAAACCCTATTTATCCGAATTCGAGGCCACCGCTCGTCTCTCCAGAAAGTATGGAAACCAATAACGATATGTCAGTCGTAACCTCATCTGTAGGACCGGCCAGACTTCGATCACGAAATCATAGGCTAAGACCTGTCCGACAATCGGACCAAAGAATGCTTTTAATGAGTCGTCGACGACAGGGAAGGGTTTTCTGTGAGTCAGATAATCATTCGACGCAAATAGAGTTGAGTTCGACTCAGAATCGTTCGAACCCTCACTTAGCTGTTAGTGAACTAATGAAAGCACTTCCGCCCTCTTCGGGAACTTTGCTTCCAATTAATGAGACAATAATTTCATTATTAGTTAGACTTCATTCAAAACTGAGTGGAAGACCAGACTCTTATAAACCATCGAAAAGTGAACCATTAGTGGACAGTCGTATAGGGGACGGACCTTTTTTCATCGAACAATTTCTCAATCAATTCATTCAATTGAATATAAATGGAGAGGAAATCATTAATGAAATCAGAAACACTATTTGGGGAAAACATACGAACAGCACTTCAAATGAAGAGAAAAGTGCCAAAAATGAAGAGATTGATCGGGAAGAGCGCCGACGGAGGGCTCGCGAACGCCAACAGAGACTAATGGCTGAATTCGCGTCCAAACAAAAGGCATTTATGAAAAACATAGAAAAAGAGATAAATTCTAACGAAGGCGACGAACAAAGCTCTCAATCCTTTGATTTCTCGTCAACTGATTCGAGTCCATCACTTCTTCAATCCAAGGAGTATGAGTGTGTCATTTGTGGCCAAACCGGCCCTACATCTAATAGTCAACTGTTTGCACAGGTTGTGCTCTTGCAGTCAACCAGTGTTTTGGGACATTCAACTGTTGCAGACATAAGTGGTGTTAACACTAAAATAAAACTTCCCAATTCGGAGGAGGAGGTAATGGTCCTCCAAAATATGACGACACTGGCCAGAGCTATGGAGGACAGAATTGATGATTTCGATCACTATTTTGATAAAAACTCTTGGCTCAACTCTATAAACATAGGTTGGGTGGGCGGAGTTCACGTCCAGTCCTGTGGCCATTACCTTCATATCGATTGCCATAAGTCTTATATGCAATCCCTTCGAGGCGTACAACAGACTCAGAATAGGTATGGCATAGAACAGGGAGAATATTCCTGTCCTCTATGTCGACAAATGGCAAACAGTGTTCTGCCGATAAATCCAAGTATGGGTGAAATCGGAGCTATTGTTAAGTGTCGTCCGAATGACATCAATGCCGTCGCCAATGAAATATTAGACCTCCTCTCAAATATTTCTCATCCGGACTCGGAATTTATCAAATCATTGGGCACTGCCATAGAGGACTTGACCAAAGCTACTGGTCCTCAATATAGGAATATAAGAGTGTCTCCAAGTCATCAGAGCTTATTTCTGTTTCTTTGTTCGATAACCAGAACTAATTTGGAGTCGGATTTACTCATTAAAAAGAGTAAAAGCATTCCCTGCGGCGCAAAGAAGTCGTGTTTCGGTCAGTCATTACAGTTATTATTGGTTTTCATTTAAAATTAAAAATCAATTTTGATTTATATTTCTTCAGTGCCTTTGTTTCATGTTTTGGCACTTAATGCAAAGGTTGTCCTCAATTCTCCTTATGACAATCTGTGGTCTCAACTAACAGGAATAGCAATGGAAGAAAACAATTTGAGTCTGACCACTATCGAGAAAGAAGTTCCACTTTTTTTAAAAGACGTGTCCTCTCTCTTAATACAAATATTCTATGCATTGCCTCTGAATGTAGACAAAGGTTTGATTGATTACTCCATTAGTTTGATTATTCTGACATTCAATCAATTTATTTATTCCCAAATGGACAGCATATTTCACTACTATAGTACAAACACTGTTCAACTTAAGACTGGTTCAGGGGTTGGCACAGTTGTCTTGTATGATGAGTGAAAGCCAACGAATTGAGGCTAAAGAGCACTCACTAAAAAGCACTGCCAATTATTTCAGTGACCTGATGAGTATTTTGGGTTTCACTGTCGACAACTTAGAGCACAGCCAACTCTATGTCAATCTCGACGAAGAGGTAAATCCTTTTTCTGCACCTTCTGTTTTCAAATTGAATATAAATTTTGATCTTTTTTTAAAAAAAAATTATTAGAAAATAAAAGTTTGGTCGACCACTGAATTAAAAGAGTCTGTGATCAACATCTGTCTACCCTTTCTTCGTGTAGCAGCTATGCTCTCACACCATCTCTATCCTGAGCCGTTTCCACAATTGAGCGAAAACATTACCGAAGAGTTCAATACTCTTGTCCAATTTCTATTTTTGGGTTCAAAGACAGACTTAGTTAACAACAATTCAATCACACATTACCTAAACTGGACGTCTGATGATCCGCTCCAATTGATTAAGACCTGGTGTCAGGAATATATAAATTTTGTTTCCAAGTCATTAATCGGCGCTCGAGTAATACATTCCTTTTTATTCAATGGTTTTTTGATTTAATAAGAATTTATTTTTTCAGAAACTGTTAAGAGATCCGCCAATTGTTTGGAAACGACCGTCACTTTTGCGTTTACCCAAAATGTACGACCAACTCTTTATGTTTTACCACCAGAGACAGTGTCGAACCTGTTCTAAAGTACCGAAAGATCCGTCAATATGTCTGATTTGTGGTACTTTGGTCTGTATGAGGGAAAGCTGTTGTCGGTCTGAGTCTTGTTTGGAAGCAGTTTTTGTAAGACATTAGACAATCGATTCTTTTATTCAAATAATTAATTTGTTTTTTGGTCAGCACTCAAACATATGCGGCGCCGGAACAGCAATTTACTTGGCCTGCAATTCATCGACAGTTATAGTTATCAGAGGAAAGCGCGCCTGTGTTTGGGGGTCAGTCTATTTGGATGGATTTGGTGAAGAAGATCGGGATCTCAAGTAATTAATATTTTTAAAAATTATGTCGTTTTTAATCTCTCAAACATTTCAGACGCGGAAAACCACTGTATTTATGTGAACAGCGATACTGGACTTTAGAACAACAGTGGCTGACCCACAGCTTCGATCACACAAACAAAAGATGGGTATTTCATAAGGATACCCTTTGAGAGACACTTATTTGAGGGATAATAATAGGATTGTTCTCAGATTTAAGATCAAATCTTTAGGTCAGTCCAAACAAAACCAATCCAATTTTAGTGCCTGAGCTGTCAATCATTTGAGACAGTTTAAGGAATTGCATAGTTGTGAACATTGTGTTTAAGACAACGATTGAACAGAATTACCCCATAATTTACTCATTTTTCATATGAATTTCGACCACAGTTTCGATTATTGGCCTAAAATTCGTTCAAATTATTATTATTTCATTTTAAGCAAAACTCTCATAAAAAAGATTAAATAAGACTAAACTCAATCGAAACAATGAGTTCCTCATTTTGTTGTCTTAAGACCTGTTTTAAGAGACTATAATCGTTGGACTATTTGTGACACGAATTCAGTCAAAACTTTAATTTATAAATATTAATGAAATTTCAAATAATGTGATAGATATTAAATGACGAAAACAATTGTAATATTTTGAACCTAAAAACTATGAACTTTTGATTTCATTTTAAAGTTTATTAAAAATAAATTTCATCAGAATTTTGTTAAAACAAAAAGTATTTTATCTCAAAATTTTATAATTTTATCGATTTTTGGGAAATTTCACAACACTTTTATCGTTCAATAGAAAAAATAATTGAATGAATGAATGAATGAATTTTCAATTACTTTAATCATTATTTGACATCAATTTTAATTGAGTCGAGTATTGACTGAAATATTGATAACAATATTTAATATATATATTTCCTTTTGAGAGTAAATCATAAGTCTATGATTTAGTGGTGAGTCTCTCGTTTGGAAGATTAAAGCCATGCGCTCATCCTTACAAATGCACAGTGGCTTCGATCGAACAGCACATTCCCTAACCTCAAAGTTCTGAATATCTTTTGACATAATATTTTCCGATAGTCTCTCTCTATTGAAAGGTCTGTTCTGTTCTGTTCTGTTCGCCACAAACTGACTAATAGTTGAATATATTTTGCGATAAACTGTTGCTTAATATAAACAGTTTTAATGAAAAAAGTTTTTTGATTAAATGCAAAACAAGCTCTCAGTCTATTCACTC
>JAQGCE010000288.1:0-13838 GCA_034699185.1 Eupelops torulosus
GATCAAGGGAAGTTTTTTGTGAGATGTCGCTCCTTGCCTAATGCAATTTCAATATAAAATTGTAGATGTAATCATGCGAGCCTGAAATTTTTTGAATTACCATCGCGAGCAGGCAGTGCATTGGTAAACAAATGTTATTGTTTATAACACTTTTGTTGCCATCTTTTGGTTAAAAAAACTTTTAGAGAAAACACAATTTTTTTTGTTGACATATACTACTCGCATCTACTAGGTGACTATAATTTTTCCTAGTTAAAAATACTCACATTACCGGTAATCCGGAAAAATCATAGTGACCTAGTAGATACGAGTCGTTGATGTCAACAAAAAATTTGTATTTTCTCTAAAGTATTTTTTAACCAAAAGATGGCAACAAAAGTGTTATAAACAATAATAAATTAAAATAAAATGAATGAACATTTTCTATGTATTACTCAATCAAAATATTCAGTCATTTAATGAAATCAATAAACACTGAATGACAACAATACTAATAATTAAATATAAATTTTTATTTAATTTTGTTATATTTTAATAAATTTATAAATAAATGGCTGACAGAAGAGCAGAATTAGAGAAAAAGAAATTAAAATTACAACAATTGAGGGATGAAAAGGAGAGACGAAAACGAGAAAAAGCCAATCAGGAGACCGACGAAAGGGATGGTCAGAGAAGTGCTAAAGACTTGAAAGAAGTCGACGATATCCTCATATCGGTTGGAATTGATCCCAACAAAAATGGTATTATTTTATAAATGGTTTTAAACATATTAACTAATAATTGAATTGATTGTCAGATAATTCAATAACGAGTTCGCTATTGGGTTCGTCGACACCCGACTCAAGTCTGTCGGCTATGAGAGACGGGTCACAGCCGACACCTCCCTCGACAACCGTCGATAAGAAGACCTTTTCAATCGTTAATTTACAGCAGACATCGATTGCCCCCAAAGAGAGCGTTACGTATGAAAAACAGACGCAAACCATCGGACAGACCAATGAAAGAGGAGGTATTCAATCAATTGAAATAAGTGTCAAAAACTAACTAAATGTGACTAAATTTGTGTAATTTCTTCGTAACTGCTATTCCTATTAACTCTTGTAATGACTGAAAGGATCGTTTGATTCTCCGTTTGGAAATCAAAAATCAAAAAAAGGTTTTTCTCTTCCCTTTCACTCATTCTTTTAATTATAAAAATAATTTAACCAAAAATATTAATTATAATTTTGATTTTTGATTGAATAGGCGGTCCTCTGGACTACTACGGTATGTTATATTTATTTAATTTAATAGTTGTATGAATTGTCATAAACTCATTGCAATCCAATCGCTTTCCTTCCAAATCCTCCTAAAATTCACAAATCATTAGTAAATTGTTAGCAAATAAAGCAATTAATGATTGAATGGCCACTAATTTCACTCTTTTTCCAAACCTAACCTCACATCGAAAGTGATTCATTGGGACGAAGGTATGAAAGCCTTTGATAAGCCTTTAGACAAAACCATTAAATGTTTTCAAACTATAGTATAATAACTGAAATGTTGTTCCAATAGTCCCATACTTTTTACAATATTTTCTTTTTCTTCCGTTCGAATCAATTTTCGTGTGATTAAAAAAAGATAATTTTCATGTCTTAGAATGGGACGACGAGTTCCAAGGTATGTCAGTTTCGATCACTATCTCATTCGGTACTTTTATTGGACTAAAAGCATGTTTTGCACTCTTTTTTCCTTTTGTTCCGAATTATTAGTGATTAGTAGTTATGGGAAATAAACTAAACTTAAGTTAATTGAATGGAAGGAAGCGTTTTGTTGTTGTTTTCAATTAAGATATTATTTGTTTTCATCGAAACTTCAATAACTCTTTGCTTATTAGTCCTCACTTATGATGACATTCCCGGGGAAGAGGATGGCGAGGGCTCCTTTTTTGGTACTCCTCCTCAGTCCTATCACACAAAGTCATCGACTCAAACAAATCTACCGCACGTTGAGATGGTTAGACCCGCACAGACACAACAGGAAGTGGCTAAAGAAGAAACTAAAAAACCGGTTAAGAAAGAGTTGAGTGAAGAGGAGAAGCGACACATTATGATGAGTGAAGAGTTCAAAAAGTTTATCGATCGCGCCGTAAGAATCACTGAAAGAGCTCTTTATTATAACGAACCGAATGACATATTCATTGATTACTCCGGTGCTCGAGAAGAGCGAGAGAGGTATTACTCAGTAAACAATAGATTCTCTGTTAATAGTTCTCTGTTAATAATGTCTTCTCTGAAGTGAGGATAAGAGTGGAAATCGTTTGTCATTCAACCGATGCTTTTATGACGAGCGTTGGTGTAGAAACAGAACAATTACTTCTTTTGATTGGTCCACTCAATATCCAGAACTTTTAGTCGCTTCGTATAACAATAATGAGGACAATCCTAATGAACCGGACGGGGTTTGTCTCGTCTGGAATATGAAATTCAAGAAATCGAGTCCGGAGTATATATTCCACTGTCAGTCACCAGTGATGTCCACCTGTTTCGCTAAATTCCATCCAAACCTAATACTCGGCGGCACATATTCGGGACAAATAGTTTTGTGGGACAATAGATCTAATAAGAGAACGCCAGTGCAGAGGAGTCCGTTGTCAGCCTCAGCGCACACTCATCCGGTCTATTGCATACAAGTAGTGGGTACTCCAAATTCCCATAACGTTATCAGTGTCTCCACTGATGGAAAGCTATGTTCGTGGAGTTTGGATATGTTATCCCAACCCCAGGACACTATGGAATTGAGTCAACAGAAACAGTCGCGACCAGTGGCTGTCTCTTCGATGTCATTCCCTTTAGGAGATTACAATAATTTCATAATTGGCAGCGAAGAGGGTTCGGTATATACGGCATGTCGTCACGGCACCAAAGCAGGCATTCTCGATGTCTTTGAAGGACATCAGGGGCCCGTCACTAGTGTCGATTGTCATTCAGCACACACTCAAATAGACTTTTCCCACTTATTCCTCACTTCTTCTTTTGATTGGACCCTAAAATTGTGGTCAACTAAAGAAAGTAAACCTTTGTATTCGTTTGAAGACAACTGCGATTATTTATATGACGTCCGTTGGTCTCCTACACATCCAGCACTGTTCGCCAGCGTTGATGGAATGGGAAGAATAGATTTATGGAACTTAAACAACGACACCGAACTCCCCACCGCTACCACTACTGTAGAAGGAAATCCTGCTCTCAATCGTATTGTTTGGAATCACTCCGGCAATCAAGTTGTGGTCGGCGATGACATCGGAAAAATATGGGTTTACGACGTGGGAGAGGTATGTTATAGTCCTCTCAAATATTTACTTTAATTTTGATATTTTCGTGAAAAGCAATTATCGACACCAAAAGGGGACGAATCGACGCGATTTCTTCATACTCTACAAGAGTTAAAAAATAACGCAGAACCAGAAACAGGAGATTATGGGTCGGACACCGCATATTCAAGTTTGTCTTCGGCCGCATCGCTCTCTGCTTTCTCTTCGCCTCCCATTCGTTAAACTAATATTTTATTAAAATTTTCAAAGTATTTATAATTCAAATGATTTTAAATTAAAGATCCCTTCAATTATTTGTTTACATATTTTCTGGAAATCTTATCATAAAATGACCACAACATATAGTAAAGCACATAGTTTTAAGACTAATGCTAACAATTAGTTTAATTGAAAGGAGAGTTAACGCAATTTTATTGTCAGTGTTGTGCAACCCTTTTAATTGCATTTATAGTTTGAGCTCTGATTTTATTATCGCAAAAAAAATTCACAAAAGTTTGCAAAAAAGTTTTAGTGTTATTACAGAACATAAAAATTATTGATTTTCTATTAATAATAGAGGACAGACCTATAATATTGATGTAGAGGTATAGTTGTTTGATAATTCTGTTAATTTATTTGAATGAAGGTCTTTGAACTTTTTAAATATCATCCCTTTTATACTAATTACAAAAGACTTATCAAAATATGTTTGGAACAGATCTCAAACATTTGTCACTTCTATTCGTTTTAAATATTTTTGTAGCCAAAGGAATAGAGATATACAGTCTGTATACTGTAGTCAATCAATGGTGCCCAAGGGGGTATAGCCTAAATACTCCCCCCAGTTAAACGAGATTTTTAACATTACGCCTATGGGAAGTAAATGACGTCATACCCTCCCCTATAACCCCTGTTTTCAAAATTTTTGAAACCCCTCTAGTTCGAAGAGCTTGCGGATCACTGGTAGTCAATCCTATCTTAAATGTCGAGACTACGGGCAGGCGCTCTATTCTCAATAGATTATTGAGCACTAAATTAAATTTTTGCTGGATAAAACTAATTATCTGGATTCTAGAACTACTGATAAACTCTAGTTATAACTATATTTGGGTGTTAGGAAAGTGTTGGCAAGAAATGAGTCTATCATCACCTTGGTTATTGTCCCAATTTTCAATAAACGATTTTAAAAGGGTTTTTATTTAAGAGCTTTTGTCAATTGTTTGCAAAAGTTGTGGTGTTTTTCAAATGAATTTTGGATTTTATCAGTACTTGGTTTCAGGTGGTCTCACAAAGCGATTGCATTGTGTTTGCACAGGGTTGCACAGGGCTTTTAACGAACCATTTGTTACACTATTGTTTAATTACATAATTTTATCACTCATTCACTATTATAGTAATCTTGGTCTTAGCTCTCAGTTAAGACCGGTTTGGGGTCTAATCGATTATAATTGAGGGCATATTCAGCAATGATTTCGCTTTTTTCGTATCCTTTAATTGAATGAATTCTCACTCGAATTGCATTAAAAAGAGTTACGTAACAACCGGTCGGAGTACTTATCGCAGAGCCTGTCTGTGCCTAAACCTAAAGTAATAAGAAAACTGCATTACTCTATATTTTTAGAAGGCCTGTAGATCTCAATGTATGACAGATTTCCAATTCCATAACATCTGGTTCTTTGTCTATTGAGCACAAGCTATGAGTTCAGCTTTTATTACCACTACATAGACGTTAGCGTTTACTCATACTCTTCCCCTCTCAAGTGTAACGTTGTTTAAGTGTGGATTCATTTTATTGTATTTTCTGTTGTCTGCAGGAAATCAATACAAAGTATTAGTCTTTAATTCGTTTGTCACACAATTGCCACCAAATTATTAATTTTAAGTAAATGTATTTCAAGTATTGGTTGAAATTCACCTGATTCTACTTGTTAATATCAACATTCAACTACCAATCAAACTAACGAATAGTGTTTTGTTTGAAAATATCGAAAACTGGTGACTCAAATGTGAAAAGACAGCAAAAATAGGGATTTAATTGATTTTGAATGCCCCTTGCTATAATCTCTCAGAGAGACAACATTTTCAGTTGTATTTCTGTGCATTCAGTTTATGTTAATTAGTGAAGAATCTGTTCCTTCGATTATCTGATCATTTGTTGTGATTTTATTAATTAAATAAATTGAAAAATGGGTTACGATTTAACCCGTTTTGATAATGAAGTCGACGATGAACTCAAATGTCCGGTAAGTCTCTGAAGAGGTCAACACTCGCTTCCAGTGATCTGAACTATTATATCGATTGTCTACGTTTAGATCTGTTGTTCAGTTCTGGAGGATGCGGTTCAGGCGCCCGATTGTGAGCATACTTTTTGCAACGAATGTATTAATGAATGGCTTCAGCGACAGAACAACTGTCCCGTCGACCGACAACTTCTCAACTCAACTGATCTCAAGCCCGCGCCCCGAGTTTTGCGCAACTTTTTGGCAAAATTAGACATTAAATGCGAATACGGTTTGAATTTTTTTCTCATTTTTTAATTGGTTTTTGTTTTTCATTTAAAATTAATTACAAATGAAATGAAATGAAATGAAATGCTATCAAAACTTATAATTATTATTATTATGTCAGTCAAGAGTCAGGAATATCTTGTTTTTGATTACAAGGATTTCTGGCTTTATTTCCATATTTCTTATTAAATTTGCATTAAAGGCAACTCTCAGTCAGAGAAGTCTTCACTTGTTTTTAATAAATTGAAGCCTATCTGAAGGCATATATCGATTGTTAGCTCCAAATCTTTTTTCAATTATACGCCCTTTTGATGACCCCCACTGTTAAGGGAGTCGTCGCCTATTGTATTTATAGAAACAATACCCTATATATTGCTTTTTATTTGATGTTTGGCTCACAATTTATTTCATTTGAATACCAGTTCCTCAAAGATTATATGTAAAGTAACTAATTTGCGTGCATTACATCTCCCCTTCCCTTCCATTCCATTGTTATAAACGTGAAAACTGGAAAAATCTTATTATTATTGGGATTTTCATAAAATCTTTGTTATAACGAAACTGGAATTAATTATAGTTTTAATAACTGACTTGTTTTGTATTAATTTCTAATAATAGCAATAATTTTGATGACAAGCCTTTGAATCAATTGCTATAATTTAATTTGCAAACAGAAGCAAACAAAGCATCCATTCCTCTGAGAGCTTCAATAGATAACCATTCATTTAAATATTTTTCAAATCACTTCAATTGCGATAAAAGACTGCTAAAGGCTTTTGTCCTAATTTCAAATGAATTTAATTCAAACGTTTGGTTTACTTTCTAAATATATTTTCCTGTTTTTATGGATTTGAGGCTCAAATTCGAAAATTGAAACCAAACTGTCGTTAATTTTTTTTCATTATTAAATTACAGAGAATTTTAGTGAATATTTACAAAAAACTTTCCAAATGACGGCATTTTTTTTATCTCAAAGACAGTAATAAAGTTATCGCAAAAATAAATTCAGTATTGCCTCAAATTAATGAATTGATTCAATGAAGAAAAAAAAAGAAATCCTTTTTATTAATCGCAATATTTTTTATATTTAGTTAATGAACTAATTTCTCAAATAATGAGATTCAATGAATAAATTCATTTGAAATTAATTGAGTTAAAGGACAGAATTAACTCATTCAGGGCTTATCACCAGTGATGCCCTTTGTTTAATGAAAAGGTTTTATTGATTTATAGCTCTACTTGATATAGTTTTTTTTGGAAAATCTAGCAACTTCTGTATATAAACCTTAATTGTGTTCTCAAAACAAAATATCCCTCATTTTTCAATAAGCTATAAAAAGTGGACACCACTGACATTATTATTGTTGTGGCTTATATTTATCATTAAATATTATGTGCATGATAAACTGCTATTTACTAATATATATCTCAGTTTGATAGCTGTTTTTTGAGACACTTTTTTACTGAAATTAGATTTTATCAATAATTTTGTTATTTTTTTCGATTAACTGATTTATTGTGGACTCAATTGAATGCTTTGACAGACATTGAGTTCACTCATAAGAAGCGTTTCGCTAAATAATGGAAAGTAATGGTAATTAACTGTATTTATAGCTTCATTCGGATGTAATTCAGTGATAAAACTGGAATTATTGCAAACCCATTGCAATGAATGCGATTTCAATCCATATAAACCGATAATCTGTGAGAAGGGGTGCGGACTTATTCTGCTTAGAAATCAAGTGGAAGAACACAACTGTTTGTCTGATTTGCGAGAATTAGTTAATAACCAACAAAAACAGATAAATGAGTTGAAGAACTGCAAACGCATACACGAAGAACAGATCAATGAACTGAAAAATAGTAAACGTCTTCAGGAGGAGAGTATTAGTGAACACGAAAGACAATTCAATCAACTCAACGATCAAATCAATCGAATTCAACACACATTAGAACAGATCCAAAAGCAATACGAGGCCAATGAAGAGGATGACGACGACTGTTATGTCTCAAAAGGCCACGGCATCGGTCGAAAGAGACCGTCGGGTAATAGTTGGAAAGACATACCCACAAAACGTAACAAAGAAATATGTGACTCCCAATCGCACCAACATTTCCATCATTTGCATGCATTGCATCCACATTCACCACATCCTCACTGTTCTTCGGCCCTATCGACTGCTTGTGCTGCCTCTCAGACCAGTGAACATAAGAGTCTTAACATTACATTTTATGGCACTGTTATTACAGTGGATGTACTGACAATCGACACAATAGAGACGGTTAAGGTAAAGATCAATACAATCGAAGCGATTCCTATCGATCAACAGTTGTTGTTCTTCGCCGGACTCCAACTCGAAGACCAAAAGAGTTTGAGTTATTATAATATACACAAAGAATCTCTCAGACATCTCGTTCTTAGGCTTAGGGACGGAATGAAGATATTTGTGAAGACGTTGTCCAATAAGACAATTGAAGTACAGGTCGATCCCAGCGAAACCATCGAAATAGTCAAAGTTAAGATACACGAACAGGAAGGCATCAGTCCGTGCGATCAGCGCCTTTTAATGGAAGGCCGCGATTTGGCCGATTTGCGTACTTTAAGTGATTACGGAATTAAACACAACTCTACCCTACAATTAGATCTGCATTTGGGCGGTCCCTGTCCTATATGTCAATCACAGTTCAAGAGCAGCACTAGTACTGGTCCCCAATCACACAGAAGTACTGCCAGCGATGTCAGTGACTGATTCCGATAATTGAGTGCATCTCATTGGAAGCACTCCATCACTGGACCCCAATCCTAATCGGTTGTTGTGCTGACCATTCGATTTGACATTCGAGGTATCCATTAATTTGTGATTATTTTTAGTATTTTATTCTAATTTTCTCCAAATGTTCGTAAATTATTAGAATTTTATAAAACTTTGATCGCTGTTAACAAAAGTCACGAATAAATGCTTTCAAATGATTTCAAATCGTTTATTGATTTTTCATTTTGCTTACAAACAGTTCCTTTGAGTCATGTTTTCAATGTTTAAACAAAATTCTTTCATCGATTCAAACGTTAGGAATGTTTTAAAAAATAAGCGAATTTTCTTTTAAGCCTCGAATCAAATATCAGTCAATCATTTCTTTGAAATTCAATTTAATTTTTTAATCCATTTATTTATTTATTTTTCTCACAAATATTGTTAAATAAATGATAAAAATATGTAATTATTTTTGGATATCCGTCTCTTATATTAATCGTTTGGAAGAAATTCTGTCATTTTCGCTAATTTGCAATCATTTCCTTAAACCATTTGATTTAATGGAAGAGAAAAGGTTAAGGCATTCCCTATAACCATATTTTTATTCCAATCATTAATCACTTGTTTTTCTAATTTTTTGCTTTTATTTGACTTCGAATCGAATTGTATTTAATTGAAGTGAAAATCACTTCTCAGTTGAAAATATTTACACATTTTATCAGATTTCAAATGAACTTTGATTTTGATATTTAAGTCAATTTAAAATCTTTTTTGACCCAATTTACAAAAAATTATTTAATGGAATTCAATTAGATATTTGTCCAATACTGAGCTCATCCTATATTTAAATGTCAACAAAACTTCCGATTTAAGGATCAGAGTTTGTATTCTGGAATAGACTGACATTCATCTAAATGTCAAGATATCATTTGAATCACGCGATCCATTCAATAAACTCTACCTTTTGTTGATATTTGCCAAAAATAGCTATAATGTCATTCCCTTTATTAAGTGATGCACTTCTAGGTATGTGATTCCTTTTGTCTAATTTAACTCCAATGGAGTCCACATTAACTTTGATTTTAATTATAACTGAAAATATCGATCGAATATCCATTCAATTCTTTGACATTTAAAACAATGAAAATTTGTTTCAAACATTTTTAGCTCTGATTTCTTCGTGTCTTTGAAAGACTGCCCACATTTAGAGCTCTTTTATGTATAATTCAAATATTTATATTATTTATTAGAAAAGAATTTTTCTCTTTTATGGAAAATTTATGGAAATTTTTAACGAATGAATAAATATATTTTTACGCATCTTTTGGTCCAAATTTGGTAATAATTAAAATCTTTATTTAATTAAAGTCACAAAATTTGCGAAACAAATACAGATTTACGGCACAATCAAAACAATAAAATAGTTTTAAATTAAATGTTAAAAGTTTTGACATTATTTTTACTTTGAATCTCAAATCATTTGTTTAGACGGATGTGTAAAATAAAATTTCATAAAAATAAATGGTTTTTCTGATAAAATATATAATTGAATATCAATATTAAAATATTTAAACGACTCAATCAAATGGAAATGAAAACCTATTTCTAATATATTTATTAATAAACAATAAGAGATCCGACAATTATTTGAATTGTCAGACAAAACGAGAAAAGGCTATCGAAATATATTATGTTTCGGCTGAAAACGCAAGAAATCGATCGATACTAAGATAGAAAGGCTTCTGTCGGTTCACTGGTATTGTGAGTCACTATAAGCTAAAAAACGCTAATTTAAGCATTTGATACCAAAATAGATTAGTTGTGCGACACTTCATCCCAATGGACGTTAACTGTGGCCTCAAAAATACATCACAATTACAGTTAGATTAGAGTATACCTGTTTCGAGTAAATTGTCTTTCAATCAAATATTTTTAAAGCTTTAAAAGTCATTAATAATAATAATAATAATAATAATAATAATAATAATAATAATATGCGTCACAAACAGTGTATATAAGGTTTATATGAAAAAAAGAGTAAATCAGATAAATGTGAGATCTTTAAAGACGTTTTCCGAAAGTGAACCCAATGGAAGAGAGCATCATTCCGGCCAATATGTCGAGCACTAGGACTGCTATGTTGTGCCCATCTTCTGCCTTAAATGCATTCTTTTCGAAGACCGATGAATTGATGCCGAATATGGTTCCCACACAGGGCTCTGAGAAGGCTATGAATGCCCCCCAAAACATGATTCCCGCGATTATTAGTATTGCAACTGAAATGACATTTTATTTTACCGATTGATTTACTTAAAACATTTATATATTACCGATCGCTGCGAAGAATAAGATTTTGATATCATATAAAACGCCGGCGATATTGAAAAAGCTCAGAAGGAAGAGCACTACTCCTGTTATGGTTCCTGTTATTTGAATGATCTCCAATTTAGGGTATTCATCGCCGGTTAATATGGAACAGTCCTTGTTTTTCAAAATGAAAAACGATGCGACGGATGCCAACTATTTATCAAACATTTCATAAATTAGTTTAATTGAGAGTCTCTTCACTAATATAACTAAATTTCATAATAAAAATAATAATCTTGGCTCATATTTCGTGGATATTTGAGAATTATTATTAAAGTATAATTGAATTACAAATGTCTTTTGCAATCTGTTCGCTAATTATCTTCAAATCTATGTTCAATGTAAACAACAATATTTTTATCCTTTTTTCAGAAAATTCAAGGTTTACTTTGATTTGAATTTAATTCAAATATTTTATCAAAAGATATAAAGTGTTATACATTTATATTAAAACATCTACTCTTAATTGAATGGAGTGCATCAAATGATTCAGCACAGTCTAAATCTCTTGAAACTGATGAGTTTCTTGCAATTTCAAGAGTGTAGAGAACTCTAATGACAATAAACCGTTGATTTATTTACATTTAATTTGTGAAGAATTTGCAGAATTTGCCAAAAATATAAATCTTTAAATTGTGGCACAAATTTAAAAATGGGAACAATATTCTAATCTAAAGGTTCTATTGGTTTACTCAAAGAATTACTCTAAGAATTGAATAATTGATCCAAATTTGTATTCCTTTGAATCAATTAAATGAGGAGAATATGAAAATTGAGAAATGATTATAACTAATGAATATATTAGTTATAATCAATTCAATCATTTAATATGTAATTTATTTATCTTTTATTGTGAAACACAATTTGTGTTTGTTATCAAAGACATGACTAATTTGAACGAATAAACTATTTTTACTGAATTATCTCAATATTTTGATTAATTTCCAAGTTATTTGCAATTTTTTATTTAATCAATAAACTTGTTTTTCTCAATTAATTTAAATTTTATGGTGTTTTTAAATAAACTGAATTTTAAATTAAATATTAGATAAGAAATTAGTGAAAACTTACGGCAACGAAAAGTCCCAAAAATCCATAATAATTAAGATGTTTGCTTTGAGGCATATTTTCCCGACTTATTCCCAAACAATCAGTTGACTAAAGAAGGATAAAAAACAATAAAAATATTTATAGTTTTGAATCAACTCCTTATTTAAGACTTACTCTAAGATAAGTTTAGTCTCGGTTTGTGACAAATGTTTTCACAAATGTTTCCAAAATTATTTTCCAAACGATAAAAACAAAATAGTATGCAAACGGTTTTCGAAGGATAAGCCAGATATGACTGAGTGGATGTTAATGCCGTTCCCTCTCTAGACTCTCACGCCTTCGCTTTCAATGTTAGCACAAATAAATGCTTTTGGTTTGCAGTAAAACTCGAAGTCCTCTAAAATTCTTTTGAAATTTCACATGAATTTAAAGGGAAATACATATAAAAATTATAGTGAGTTATTGTATGAGAGGAGTACAAGTGTTGCTAACGAAGCACACCCTAAAACAGTCCTAACATAACGTAAACAACTCATTAAAGTTGCAGCAAATGCGTAGTCGACAGACCAGACATTCGCTAAAAACTAATGCCTTCGAAGAGTTTGTTTGGCTTCTAATCGAAAAATATTGCTTTGAAGTCATCGCAGGATATAATCTCTGATATATTCTTTCAATTCTGTTATACGAGTAATACTCTCTCCAACGGAAGCCCTTTTCAGCGCATATGCCATCAAACCATACAATTATATGAAAAACTATGAAACGCTGCAAAAACAGGTCAAACCAGTACTGGCCCTAAATAATAAAAATGCCGACAAATATTCTCCTAAAAAACAGATCCATTGATCATTTAGTTCCGAGAACTTTGAAAACTCACTCAATTTTATCGCCAAATAAGAAAGTTTCGGATTCTTTGCATTACTAATAATTTTCTGTCAAAACACAAATAAATTGTTTATTTGTTTGAATATAAAATTATTTCTATTAATAAACCATTTGTTGCTAACAATTGTTTCCTTTCCAAACATTAATTGAAATTAAAAATAATGACATATTTCTGAACTCATTCAAAGAATTAATGTTTAATCAGATAAATGAGAATTTATTTTCAGTGAATAATATTTATTTTGGACACTGAATGTCAAAAACAAGTTATTAATTACTGACTTTTATTTTTAATTAAAAGTGTAAACAAGTTTTCGATTGGGAACTAAATCTTAGTTTTGTTTATCTCTGATAATTGTTTTAAATTACTTTTAATGCTGTATTAATCAATTGCAAGGTGAAGTTCAGCCGAAAACGGTTTTCCTTAATAAGCTTTAAGATTAGTGCCATTTCCTATCACTTTATCCAAAAAATTATAAATCCTTTGAGTCATTAATTTAATTTCAATTAAGATTTCTAAATAAGAGAAACATCTTTGAGTTGAAACTATTTCTATGAGAATGTATTCAATGAATGATTTAATGATAAGTGAAAGAAGTTTTTTGTATTTCTTATTTGTCTGAAACGAGACATAACTATCTTCAGAGTTATTTTAAGCGATGAGTTTCTATTGCTATTAAGTGAGTCAACTTTCGATCATTTTTATGATTTGTGACGATATGTTTGAATAATTTTTATTCACTTATTATTATTATTTCCAATTTTGACATTAATTCTCAAACAGTTTTAGAAGTGGAGGACGACATTCAAGGACTCGGGTTTACTTTCGTTTGTTGTAAAGAACTATTACAAGGGAAGGGTTTCATTCACTCGTGTAAAATCCAAAAAAAAATGTTTGAATTATTAAAAAATATTTTCCCTAAAAATGATTTCTTTTGTTTGTGTTTCAAATCATTTATTCATTTATATTGTTTTCATTCAATT
>JAQGCE010000289.1:0-13825 GCA_034699185.1 Eupelops torulosus
ATCAAAATTAATTAAAAATAACTAATTTCAATGAATTTCAAAAATATGTTGTTATTCAGAGCAAAATTAGCTCAATATATGTTTTTGAGCCAAAATAGACTTTAAATTTATTAATCATTTAAATCTATATGTGGTCAGATTGTAATCTAAAGAAAATAATCTAAATATCTCTTAATTAAATTCAGACTCAAATAAAACTCAGAAAACTTGATATTAAAGATAATTTCAAAGCGGATGACATACCTTTACCGATGAATCCTTTCTCAATCGTGATTGTCATGCATTCAATCTATGTATCGGAAGAGTAAAAGATTCGTAGTTTTTGTATTAAACGTTCAAAATTAAGATCAACTGATCTTTAGTTGAGATGTTTGATGAGTTTAACTGATAAGTAGTCCGAAGAGAAGAATCGATAAATTGATTGAATAACAAAACTTTGTAATAAAACAATTGCTTCTGAGAGTCACGTAAATAAGAAAATATAGTTTTTGAAGATTTCGAGTTTATATCAAACTTTGAAAATCAGTCACTTATTTGAGTTTAATATAAAAAATATATAAATATTTCTTCTTTTAGTTAATAAATAAAGTGTTTTAATCACGAATGGCTTTTTAGCGTCCAATAGATATATGGTTTTGAGTCTGTATTAAAACACGGCATCAAAGGGTGGAAATGATGTCTTAATGTTTTCTCAACACCCGGTTCTCACTCTCTTCTGACACTCCGGGCAATCGCCACAAAACGCTTTGATTTTATTCTTTTGATTGAATTACAGACAAAAATCTTCGCTTAAGTTTCCAATGATATAACTTTTCGTTAATAAGTCTTAATTCGGTGACTAATCGCATGTATGGGATGTCCGATTGAGCACAAGACAAGAATCAACCAATCATTTGATTCTAAGCTAAAGTCAAAGATATAAAACAAATTATTAAACATTCAATTAAAAAGGCATTCAATTAACTGAACACTAATTTTTTGATAAGATTTTCAAAGGGATTAAAACTTAAAGAAATTAATTTCAAATTAATTCTTCGCTTAAAACGATAGTTAGAAACAGACTTTAAAAATAAGAAAGTATATTACAAAATGAAATTATTATCATTTCATTTGATTTAAATGGCGAATGAATATAACTAAATAACTCATCCATTCATTCATTTGAATATCATTTGATTTGAATATCACTTAATATGAATATCAGTTAATAAGCGATAAAATTGAATAAAAACTAAATTTCAAAATCAAAATGAAAAACAAATTCAATGTCAATGAAGTAGTAAACGAGTAAATAAACAGTCGTTAAAAGTAAACTCAAACTTATCGTACATTCAAATGAGATTTGAAAAAATGTGAGAAAAGCAAAAATAAAAGTTAATGAGAGCTATGAAACACCAAAACAAACTTAGAAAAGTTAAAAAAGAAGAAATCGTAACACTTTTACGAACTTCTGGTTTATATAACAGTTAATAAATACAAATCATTACAACTTTTCACGAAAAAAGTCAAAAAACAAAAAAAGAGAGAAAATACCCGCAAAAGAGATATTAGTAATGATTGAGAATAAGAAGTGTGTGTTTAGAAAATTGTGTAAAACAACAAAAATAAAACTTCAAATTAAATCTGAAGAGAAAAGTAAGCAAAGAAAAAATTATATTACATTCAGTGAGTGTTCATAATCTCGATCTCAACAGTGACTAACACTTTGCTATGGATTGAGAGATGAAGAGAAAAAATTGTGCAGAACTTCGAAAAACTGAAAAACCCGTCCAATTAATTTTGGACCGGAGGCTATTCATACACAGTATGGGTATCAGCATATGAAAACTGAAAAAATAAGGATAAGTGCTTATGGTGAGGCCTGAATGCGGTTTCGGGCTCTGGACTCACGAGTCAAACATTACGAAAACACAACTTTAAACCTGACTTTTGTCAAGGAATCCATTGGCAATATTCCTCAAAATTGCATAATTATGTCAAATACCTAAACACTTGTTTGGATAACACCAATAATAACACCAATAATAATAATAATGATTAACAAATCGCTGGCAAACTGTGACAAGAAGTCAGAGCTATCGTTGCTTTTACGTCTTCTTCTATTATAAACTCTTAGTCTTTAGAGGAGTCGAGTATTGTCTACAACTTATGAGTCTATGAATACATATATTATTATTCTTGCGTTACATTCACTTAACATTTCAACTAAGGAATAGTCTGAAAGCGGGTGTTCTCCAGAGCTCTGGTTCGTGCCGTTCGACTCAAGTGGTCGTCCCACTCGTTCCCATTATTAACTTTCTTTGCATACATACTTTGCCTTTTCATTGAATTCATATTCATTTTTTTTAAATATTTTTGCAACAAATAAAATCATTAATAGACTCGGGATAATCGGTAGACTCCAAGAGGGTTCTCCGCACAGAGTCTGTACTTTTCATATTCACAGTTTCCTCATTCAAAACATTAACTTTTTCTTAAAACTACTCATAAGTATGTGTAAGAAAAAAATCTTTTATTAAAAGTCTCCCCAAAACCTCAGACACTGTGTGTGTATTAAAATGCATTTACATTAAAACATGAATGCAAAGCACACACACATAACAGCGAGACATAGCCTGAGCAGCAGCAAAGGCATCAGGAATTTGAATAAACGAGGGTTGCACTGGTCGGTGGCGGCAATGGCCAGACCTTGAATTTTGATGATAAATATGCAGCGATTATTTGGTTGTGCATTAAAATTACTTTTTAAGAAATGTTTTAACTTTGACTTAAGATTCTCTTAAGAGAAATTCTCTTTCAATTTATATATAATATATATATATATATAAAGCTATTTTCATATATAATATAAAGCGCTCGTGACGTACAAATAGGAGTCATTCCAATTAAATTCACGGCTTTCTCAGTATTCAATGCTTTTTCAAATTGAGGAGAGAGAGAGAGAGAGAGAGAGAGAGAGAGAGAGAGAGAGAGATAGAGAGAGAGAGAGAGAGAGAGAGAGAGAGAGAGAGAGAGAGAGAGAGAGAGAATCCATTGGAAAGTTTGCATAAAAGGTCAGAACTTCTTTATCACTGTCTGTGCCTTATATTGAGATAATTGGAAATTTAAAGCCAAACATAAAGCTTATCGTTTAATAAAAATTTCTTAATAATGAGCTCAACTTATAATAGAAATGCGTTTCTCCTCTTATATACCGACCGATAATATGCATAATAGGAATGCTTTTAATAAGTTTTCTCTCAATTTTCTGTTGTCTAGAGATTAATATGAAAAGAAAGCGTACATTAATTTAGATTTAAGTTAAGAAATAGACTTTTCATTTGCCTTAAGGCGTAAAAAATAATTTGGTTCGCCTTTGATTAATGTTTAACAGAAGAGTCAATTTAAATATTAAATGCGCACAAAATTCTTCTAATATTAGATTTAATTTTAGGGAATATGTAAAACAATTTAAAAACATTTTGATTTTATAATAAAATGATATTAATGTCCTATAAATTGCCACTTCATGTGAATAATTTTCACAAAAAAAAGCTCAAACAACAGTAAATATTAATTGATTTTAGTCACGATATAATGAGCTGGACTGCACTGGTAGGCAGCCTTATATCCATTGCATTGAGATTAGTTAACAATTCTACACAAAACTAATTATCTTTAATTATTAGCTAATATTTTATTAGTTTTATTATTAGATTTCAGTTAAAAACTTCATTAAAATGTGGCGAAAATTAGGTTTCAAACAAGAATTCCCTTCATTTGTCTAAAAGGCCTCAAACAGAGAGTGTTTTTAGGATAGAAATAGAGACTCTACTCAGTAGACCAAACGGTGCCAATACTGCCCTCTTTTCAGATTTGAGACTATCATTGAAATCAAGAATTCATATAATGAGACAAAAATTGAAACGTTTTTCAATTTAAACATATTTTGATTCCAAAGTCATATTCAAAGAGAATAACAATTTTGTTATATCTTCTCATCTGAATAATCGAGACATGAATTCAAATGCAATTTCATTCAAATGCATAATTGGATTTTCATAGAAATCAAGAGAACTCATGATTCAAAAACATATTTAAATTCATTTAATTTTAAAATTCAATTTTTTTCAGTAAACCGTTTTCTGGGAATTCCAAGTAAAAGATTAATGAAAATACTTATGAATAACCTTTCCTTTGATGTAATTATTCTAAATATTCTGTAACTATGCGTTGTGTCGATGCGTAAAGACCTGTAAATCAGTTTCATTTTTATGAGAAAATCATGATTTCACTCAAATTAAAAGAAAAAAATACTTAAATAATGACCACAAAAAAAGACGAATTTGCGGATAAATGTATTTAAATATTAATATTCAGCACTAAAAGAGTTGTGGGGGTTCTCAGCCAGTTAGAAGGTAAAAGGGGAGTGACTGACTGTTCCTAGTTCCTTCTAATAATATTTTAGCAAACTATTTGCAGTACTTCTTGTGAAATAAATTATAATTTAATTGCTTTAAAACCCAAATAAAATTCATGAAATTATAGATAATAGTCACAAACTATTAACAAAATTGAATAAAAAATTTGCTTAAATTTTATATTTTCAAAAGAAAGCCAATAAATCTAAATAATTATTTATCGTATATCCAGTGCTGAAGGCAGTGAAAGGCATACCTCAGTTCAGATATCAATTGTGCAAAAGTAAAAACTTCTGAATATTAATCCGTAATTTTTCTATTGGCTTATCTGACATAAAACAGCACTTGTATTGACGCACGAATGCCATGAGTTCATTGAAACATAAAATCTATGATAAAATGAAAGTGAATTTTTATTTCACATAAATATATGGACCAAAAGTTGATCACTTAGTAGTCAAATACAACAAAATCAGAACACTTAACAAACTCGAGAGCATAACATCTTTTATGATGTTTTTATCAAATTCAGAACTAATGAATAAAATTTTTCCAAGAATTTAACCTTGCTGGTCTTTGGTGGTTAGGAAGAGCAGCCGGATTTGGCTAAAAAACTAATCATCTTATAATGAGATTCATATAATGAAAACAACATCTGATTAATGGATTCAATTTCATGACATACTGTCTCTTATAAACCAATTAATCATTAAATTTGTAGTTAAATAAGAGAATAATTGAAGTGAAGAACAGAACAACTTTGAAAAAACAAAAGTCAAAATGATTTGACTGTCATTAAAGTCCAATATAAATATTGTCCCCCAATTGAGATCCAATCCATCATTTATTTTGTTGGTTAAAAAATTAAGGAAAACTTCATTTCAATATTGAATTGAATGAAAATTATATTAAGTATTGGGAGAATCGTATTAATGATAATTGGATTATAAAAATGCATATTAATTGCCTTTTTTTCATCAAAACACTTATTATATTTAATTCGATATATAATTATAAAGATTTAAGGTTAGTTCCATTAAAATATTTGAGGCATTTTTATTTTGATTGACTTTTAATAAAATAGATAATAATAATCATATAATAAATGAGAAATCATTTGACTTCAGATGAGATGAAAAATTATGAATTTATTTAATGGAAGAACAACTACTGAATCCTATAATTTATAAGAACTCATAAATTGATGCGATTGGCGATAATTCATTAAAAGTATCTAGATGGAGAATGCGAGTGACTATCTATTATAAAAATATTGATCAAAACCCAAGAAAATAATATATTCGTAACGATATTCTAAAATAAAAGCAGTTATGAACTCAAATACATTATAATATCGAATGTATTAATATTATTATTAAAACACACCTTAAAAAAGCAAATTCTGAGCCCAACTTATTCTGCGGTTAATTTGAAAATTTTATTTTTCTGATCAATGAAATTATGTACAGAAATGAAGAGGTATTCCTCAGTGTTTGGGTTTGTTTACTCGATTCAATATAAATGATAATTTTTCTCTTCTTTACTCTATTCACTGAACTTTATTTTTAATTTGATATAATTTTTTGCCCACTTTTTCTATTGTCAAAAAACTTTTGTAAATATAAACGGAACAAATCATTTATTATCTTGCTCACTCAGCTTACTCGCAGAGATTGATCTGAATTTAATACCTGAATTTGATTATTCTTTTGAAATATTGATAAATTAGTCAATTATTTTATATGTGAAACGATATACAGCTATTTAATCGATTATTTTTATGGGTTTATTCAAAATTCTCTTATTTATAATTCTATTGAATTAAACACAAATTAATTAAACGAAATACAGGAAAACCAGAATCAAACCAAAGGTATTTCATTTAATAATATAAGTAAAACAAGATTTAATCAATGAATTTGGTTTAGATTTTAATCGAGTTTTTCGCTTCTGATTGATTGCAAACCAAGAAATTGATTTAAAGACAAAATTGTGAACTCAACTCAACATAACTGTAATCAATACAATTTGAAAAACTCTTCAAAATATCCAAACACTTGTATATCATATCTAATGACTAATTTGCGGCAAATGTCTGTTCACTCAAAATAGAGATGTCTTAATGTCTTAATACAAGTTTTTGAAGCCAAACATTTTCTGATATTAAAAATTGATATGAAATTACAATACACTGTATTTGCGGGTAATTTAGCAGATAATCAGACAGAAAACTTTTTTCAAGTTCAGGCACTCAGTACGGGCTTTAAAAGTGGGCGTCAAATGAATTTCTATTAAAGTGTTTTCTTATAGTGTTTAAAGCGATACATCTCTCAAACATCAGATATCCAGTCATCATATCATCAACAAAATTGAATGAATGACTTCAACCAACATTTGTGTTGAGCACTGGATGGAAGGCATGGAAGAGTGAAGTAAGAAAAAGTAAAAATTTATAAATTACAATACATTACATCTCTCTCTCAATGCTTAAGAGACTCTTTGCTCACTCCTTACATCATTCGTCAGTATTTGATTAAATCACGTTTTATTACCTCTTAATTGATAGGTTCTCTGATATCATATTTTCTTTTTCTTTTCTCATTTAACTCTGAGTTCAACAAAATTAATAAAAAAGCAATTTTCCAAACAATGCATTAGTAATTCTCAGACCGGAAATTAAGGCTTATATTCATATTGAAATATGACCCCCAATATCGCAGGTAAACCATTCCTCAGAATCAATTATACAAGCAAAAGTTTAAGCCTCTTATTTGATAAGTTATTTGGAAGCCATAGTTTTTTTTTCATATAAATTTAAGTAATTTTGAGACCAATTATAGTCAATTAGTGAAACTCTCGATTGATGTTAATTTTGTGAAAATAATTTTATCGATTTATTTATAAAATGTTGAATATATATATCAAATACTAAGAAGTCTTTGGCCGATAAGAGAGTCAATACATATGTATAAGTAAACGACGGAACGGAACACAAGTCTTAGAGAATAAGTATTTAAATGCAAACATATATTATATTTTTAAGAAAAAACAAATGCATATAATTATCCTCTGAATGGATGGCCGGAAGGTTAGAACCATTTATCGCTCTCTAAGTCTGAACTATATTTAACTTCTAATTTGATGCAAATTTATTAAAAGTGCACCGATTTAATAGAGGTACCAATTAAGGGCGTATCGGCCCATAGCCTCATATACAGGTGCTCTCCATTCAGATCACTCATACAGCTGTAGTTAGTACTGGAAATAGGACTGAAAACCTAGAAAAACATACCAAAGAATATTATTCATGTCCTGTTTTGAGCCCTAACTAACTCTCACTCCCGAATAGAGCCTTAGCTTAAGCCTAGTTTTCAGGTATTTTTAGTCGAATAAAAAAGACTATCAATCGATTCATGACTACTACTATCGCTAAATGCCTTTCAAATGGGATGAACCTATTTCAAGTCAATTATTGCCAGACCTTTACAATGACTGGGCTCTCCAACTGCATAGCTTAAGTGAGAAAGAAGTTAAATATCATTTTCAACAATAATTCGTTTTGAAAGGGAATGTATTTTTCTTACTTGTATTTTGCTTTGAGGCCAAACTATTGGCAAAAAAATACTCAAAAACTATATTATATTTAAAACTAAATGTTTTTTACTGTTGTTTGACTGGCAGTGAATTTCCGACTCTAAATAAAAGACTCGTTCTTTCAGTTCATATGATAAATGAATTTTCAAATTATACGAACAGTAATTATCGACGATTTGTATTATTTTTGAAAATTATAAATGAATTCGTTTCGTTTGAATTTGATTTCTTGAGAAAACATTCAAACTATTCGTTGAATTAAAGTCTCTGCAAAACTTTAATTAAATCAAATCAAAGGAAAAAACATTGAATTAAATTTCGATTTTCTCATCTCAGAGGCAAATAAATTGGAAAATTTTAAACTTTTTTCAGACAATATTTCATTGATTGGATGTGAAATCAGACAAAAACGGTTGAATATTTCAGTCATTGACAGCTCTGGTAATTCTGGTAATCATTGAATTTATCAAAACTCAGAGTCAATATTCGACATTCCGTTCAATTAACTTATTTATTGGACAAATATTGACAATTAAATGAGTTTTTAAAACTCAAAATTCAGTCAAATGCAGTTCGAGTGACAAATTCATTAACTCTAATGGTGTCGAACCTCTCCAGGAATTTGCATCATAGGGGTTATCATAGGAGTGGCTCATTAAAAACTAATACATTATTACTATATTTTTTAAAATTGATCTAATACATTTCTTAAATGGACAATGTTTATACATAATAATCACAAAGACTATTATAAGATGTAATATTGTAGTTATCTTTTAAGATAAAAAACTTCTTAAAAATTTCAAATATTCTTAAAGTTGATGAACTTTGAAGAGTTTTGAAGAGTTTTGAATAAACATTTCAATTAATTCTGCTTTTAATGAGTTTTATAACCAAATCCTTGAGACAAATGAATTATCTCTCTTCTCATGTAAGATATCGAGAGGCAAACCAAAGCCAGTTCTGTCAAAGGCATAATTGAGAAACACTTCCATAATTACAAACTGAGTATCATTTTTTAGCACAGCATATGATTTTGAGAACTGGTTGACATTAGACAAGTCTAGACATTGAGTTTTGTAAAATTTAATTAAAATCTTCTTCGTATCAAATCTAAGAATTCAAAAAAATCAATAAAAAGAGGTTAACATTTCTAAAGTGGGGATAACTCTCGCATTAAATTCACTTTTTTCAGATTCAAAAAATGATGAAAAATGCTTTGAAAAGGCTTTCTGTCAGTTCTCTTCAACTTTGAGTTCAAAGTTAAATAATTTCAATGTTTGAGCGATTCCTGTGTTGGACCCAAAAAAGGACTTATTGTTAGACTTTTAAACTATAAAGTAATGCATCGAAAGACATCACAAGACATCCAATCCATTAATTTTATGCATTAATAAACATTAGATATTCTGTGTAATCATCTCAGGAGGAGAGGAAAACCGGGAAGGCCTACCTAGGGCAAACATTCACATTGATTGGACAAATTTAACCATTCAGCTGATGCTTAGCATTTGAATAAACTAGCAAATTGCAAATAAAAAATACATAAATTCAACAATTATTGGTCACATCCACCAATATTATATGGATGGTAGAAAAAAAACGTTCTCTAGATAATAAATAGACTTGACTTGATAAGTTTGAATTTTATGTGAAGAGACTTCTTTTGAAAACTGAGCAGAAAAACAATAATTCATCTGATATTCAAAGTAAACATTAATTTTTTCATACTTACAGTTTTAGCTGAGATTTCTGTCAAAAAAGTTTATAAAGTGATTAAAAACTTCAATTCTTAACAGAATTTGCGAAAACAATTGAATAATTCATATGCTTTTAGATTTGAAACTCATATATCTAATGAATAATTGAATAATGATTTTAAATCACAACAAAAATAACATTACATTTCAAACCTATGAGGAAATCATTTTAAAAGAAAAATATTAATTTTGGAGTAAAAAATAAATATTCAAAATATTTTGAGTTAACTCTTAGAGACAAATGTGGGGAAAAAATGACCAGAAAAAATTTCAAAGTCATATAACTTTTGATCAGGTAAATTTAAAAATTTGAAAAATTAGGAATGCCTTGTCATATATAGGAACTATAAAAAATGTTTCTTAAATTTATTTAATATTAAGTTATAAAATTAAAATTAAAATAAAAAGGAGATTTTTACTAAAAAATCCCACATTTAACTAAAAGGTTATTCTAAAAACCAATGGTTTTCAATGAGAAGTAGGAAAAAGCAATAAAAAGCAATAAAAAAGCAATTAACTGAACTAAAGGTCATGGTTAATTACTACCATAAGGGGAGGAAAAACATTTATGGGAACGAAACTTCTTTGAAGACATTCATTTTGAGTTTTATAAGTTAAGTGAAGTCAGAAAAAATAAGAAAATGTCTAAAAGAAGTTTAATAAATATAGAAAATGGTGACGAAATTGAAAGAGATGAGCTGGACATATTTAATTTTAGTGACACAGAAGAAGAAGATAATTGTGAGAACAGTGAGCATGAAAGTGAAACAGAAATCAGTGATTTGAGTGAAAATGAACAAGATAGTGAAAGTTTTATTGGGAAAAATGGATTTGTTTGGAAAGATACATTCAACTATACTAAATCGAGATCAATGAATATAATGAATTCAATGAGTTTTGGCCCAAAAAATTGTGCCAAAAATTTTAAAACTGACCAAGAATGTTTTTTCGCTTATTTTGATAATCGAATATTTGAAATATTGATTAAATATACAAATGAAGAAATTTTAAGGAGAAAATCTAATAATAATAATAATATCAAGCAATACTTTGTTGATACGATTGAACATGATGAAATGAAAGCATTTATTGGTAATTATTAAGAATGAATAGCTATATTTAGTCAATAGTTTTATTATATGATTATCCACCCTTGTGCATTCCGGATTTCAAGCTATTTATTATTTTTTTCTTTATTAGGTTTATTAATTTTGAGCGGTATTTTTCGAGCTAACCATGAAAATCTAATTGATCTATGGAAAAGTGATGGAATGGGTCGTGATATTTTTCGAGCTGTAATGAATATTAATAGATTTAAATTTTTATTAGCTTGTTTAAGATTTGATGATAAATTAACAAGACCACAAAGGATAATGACAGACAGACTAGCAGCAATAAGAAATATTTGGGATATATTCATTGAGAATTGTATTAAAAATTATAATCCATCAGAATCTATTACAATTGATGAAATGCTAGCAGGTTTCAAAGGCAGGTGCCCTTTTAAAGTTTATATGAAATCCAAACCTGATAAATATGGTATAAAAATATTCATTTTAGCCGATGCCAATTCTTGTTATATATATAATTGTATTGTTTACCTAGGTAAAAAATATCATGTAATTAAACGTAATTTAAGCAATGATGTGGTTTTTGATCTAATAGATACTTTAAAATATACTGGTAGAAATATTTGCATGGATAATTGGTTCAATAGCATAGAATTAACTGAAGAATTAATCAAGGTGAAAATTTCAGTAGTTGGAACAATCAAGGCAAATAAAAGAGAAATACCTAATAACTTTTTACCTAATAAATCAAAAGAAATATATTCTAGCTTATTTGGTTTTACAAAAAATATCACTCTTTTGTCATATGTTCCTAAGAAAAATCGTGCTGTACTCTTAATAAGCTCAATGCATCATGATAATTTAATTGATGAAAATTGTAATAAGAAAAAACCCGAAATTATTAAATACTATAATCAAAATAAATGTGGTGTTGATATTGTTGACCAATTATCTAAAACATATTCTTGTGGACGAGGGACTCGCAGGTGGCCCTTGGTCATATTTTTTAGAATGTTAGACATGATCTGTATAAATTCATTAATATTATATAAAGAAAATAATAATTCTAATGTTGCTAGGCGGTTATTTTTAAAACAATTAGGCTTAGAGTTGTGCAAAGATCATATGACAAGAAGATATCACTTTAAAAATCAACATAAACATATCAAATTAATTATATCAAAATTTTTAAATATATCTGATCCTATAATTGAGCCTACACAAACAATCAATAAAAAACAAAAAAGATGTCAAAAATGTCCAAGAAATACAGATAAAAAATCTAATATACAATGTAAATCATGTAAATTATATATTTGTTACATTCACCGACAAATATATTGTACAGACTGTGACGAAGAAGATCTCAATATTAACTTGGATCAAGATAATTAATGTTTTATATAAAATAGAAAATACCAAGAATAAATTTGAATGAATAAAAATTTATGAAATAATTTTATTAAAAAAATTCTACTAAATTTAATTTTTGCATAAATGAAAATACATAATACTTAGGGGGAAAAAGCATGGTAAAATCTGCATTAAAAAACCCCCTTGGCTATCTAAATAAAATCACTGATTATTTTAGTAATTTTTATTTTGGAGTCTACCAACTCTTCTTTGGTAATTAGTTTGAGCGCCTTTTTCTACCGCATCAGTAGTATGGCTGGAGTGTCTTTGACCGCCGCTTCTTGAGCTATGCGATTGTTGTCCATAGTGTTAACGTTAATTGTAATTGTGCTAACACAATTAAATTCGAAGTCAATATCTTTGATGTGATCAATGTAATTGACCTCCTCACTATTTTCTGATGAGAAGAAATAGGCGATCAACAATTTGTCGCCTACTGATCCAATTGTTTCTTCAAAGTCAATCTAAAATTGCACATGATCAATTAATAATTCAAATTCTAAACTAAATTCTTACCTTTCCGAGAATTGTTTTCAAAGGCATTTTTAAAAATTAAATTTTTAAATTTTTAAATGCAAATTAGTATTCTTTTCTGACAATGGTAAAATATTTTAAGTGAAGCAGGCTTTTATACTTTTTCCAATACAATTAAATCCCTAGATCATATTTCATTTTCTAGTGAACTCTTAATAGTTTGGGTGGTCTGAACATTGTACATAAACATTGAAACATTCTTGAACATTTTAAATATCGTTTTTCAAATTTATTTATTTTTTCAATGACTAACAAAATTTCTTTCTAAATGTCTGGTCAAAGGTTTTATTGCTTTATTGCATCTCAAATGTCAGGGTAGAAAATATCCCTCATTTACTTTGAAGCCTATTTTTTAACATTTGTCTCTAAGAGTTAATTTTATTTTTGAAAGCATTCTAAACAAATAATTTGTTTTAAAAATTAGTGTTTAGGACCGACTCGAGTCGTGTTAATGAACTTAATTATATGGCATTTCCTGATAGACTATAAATGCAATTGAATTCTCATTTCAAGGCAAACATTTTCATACATTTTTTCAGTTTATTTACTTTTAAACATTTTTAACACATTTATGAGACAATAAAATAAATTTATTAAATTAAAATAAACACAAAACTATGAAATTGTATTTGAAATACTAATTTTAAAAGAGTAAAAAATAAAATAAAAACAGTGTTTAATGTTTAGAAATACTTAATTCAATTATACAAATGATTTGACACAAAAGTCAATTTCGGTTAATTATAATACTTTAAAGTTTCGAAAACTATGAAAATGTTATGAAAGGTAGACCCGAATCAAGCCTTGGTTGGCTCTCTTCTAAAGTAGAGAAAAGGCATTCTATTCCTCTCCTTTGGTGGTCTGTTTTGGTGCGCTTTAATGCGATACCATTCGAGTCTATTAATACTGAGTGTAATCTCAATGAAAATTCTGCAACAATTCTATTATTATTATTATGTTATGCAGGGATGCACAAGGGGGGGGGATAATCGAAATATCCCCCCCTAGAGTCGAAAATTTGGTCAAAATCCCCCCCTAAAATCGAAAGCCAGTA
>JAQGCE010000290.1:0-13820 GCA_034699185.1 Eupelops torulosus
TCTTTGTAATACAGCTTAAAAATATGATTCTCATTTAGCATGATCAAATGACTATATCATGTAAATTGATAACTTTATATAAAAAAGGATATAAGCCAACAAAAAAGGCTTAACGACCTTGGTCAAATTTCCATGAAATCAAACATAGTTTGATTAGAGTCTTGATTGGAAAGGTTATTCTATCCTTATTCTATTTAAATAAAAAACATATAATAATGAGCATGGGCCTCTAACTGAAGAATATTTTTAAAATTGTCAATTATTTTGATGAACTTTTATTTAACAAAAGACTTTTTGGACTAATTGAAGAAAAATGTTATCTTTTGATCGAACCACTAATTGAACTCTTATTGTGGTAGTCATTAGTGGGCGGATCCTTCACTTTGTTAAAAGAATGGCGAAATATTTTATTAATAGTCTAATTATCGTATACTTTAATTAAAAATTGTTTTTGAGGCAAATTTGATGGCTATTATACTATTATACTATCCCTGATATGCTTAATTATATCTTGTAGGAGCAATGCAGGGTTGCGCAAACTTATCACATTTTAGGGTAGATAATCAAATTTTATGATTTTGTTGTAATATTTTCTGATCACAACTTTTATTTCAAATTTAGAATCGATTAAATGCATGAAAAAGAAAATTGAAAAACAATGAATAATTAGTATTGTGTTATATATTATATATATAATATATATAAAAAGGGCCGATATATAAGTGTTGATGAAAACGCATTGATTATAATAATTAGCATTTTTTGACAATCGACTGGAATGGACGGGAATCGAATCGTTTGGCATTTATGCGAAACATTTATTCCAGAGCTCCGGCCCAATGACAGTGAGAAGCATAAAATATTGGAAATTCGCTCCTTTGACTCGCATCACGAACAGACACTGAACACACAGTGAGCACAGGGCTCACAACTAAAAAATGTTACTTTTTTTGTTTATAATAAATACATTTGAAAGTAAGAGAAAAGAGAGAGAAATGCAGAGAAAGAGACAATTTATAGATTTTCAGGTATAATACAGAGAAATTAGTGTATGTGTTGGATAGCATATAAATACATATAAGGGTATAATTTAGTTTAATGTAATGCAGAATTCATCATTCGGTCACATCTTGGAATAAAATCAAAAAAGTTTCAAACATTTTTGTTTTTTTAAAAAGTTATTTGCGCTACAATTGCGGTACGTTCTCATCCAAAATAACAGATTATCGTTTGCTATGAGCTATAGCTATGGTATGGCTGATCGCAACGAGCAAATGGCCTGAAATGACAAAATTACAGACTAGCCGTCAACATTAAAATCGACTCTTCTCTCTATAATTATAGTTCTGAACCAAAGAAGAGATATAAGCAATCGGAGAAATGGCGTGATCCACATCATAATGCTTTCCCTCAACTCGAATCGTGGTATCATTTTTCATAAAATAAATGCTCACATTTAAACTTAGGTGTGTTCTCCCGGCTCTCTCTTACCTAACGTCTGCATCACATATATAACAATAATCTTAATTATTAGAAATTACTTCAAACACTGTAACACTTGAGAGTCAGACAAATCATTGACTTTAATAACTTTAATAACTTTTATAAATTCTAAATATTTTACTTCTTTTTTTTTGAAAATACTTTTATCGAATCAGAGATCGGATTTATATTCAATTAAATAATGAGTCATAATATCAGAAATGAATTTAAATTTACTCAAAAAGATTAAAAGTTTTTCAATGATTTGATGACTTGTCTCACAATTAATGTCATAATTAATGTCAAAATATTTTGAGAGAGCAATGATTCACTTGAAGTGAGTGCCAATACTGTCTTTAAATTGTATTTAAATAGTTTTAAAACTCAACAGAGATTTTCTCAATGAGTGTCGCAACAGAAGAACCGTTTATTTGACATTTGATGGGTTACTTGTGAACTACTTTTGACAGTTAAACGTTTGTAGTAATACTTATTCTCTGGTATTACATGAAAAGACCAAAAAATTCATATCCTATCACAAAGTTTGAGAAGAAGTTTATCTTTTAAATCCACGAACTAATTAGCAAAACACAGAAAACTAGTTAATGTGTGACAAACAAAATAAATAAAATAATAGCCAAATAATTGCTTCAATTCGAGTTTGTCGACAAACTCATTAGCACGCAATATTGGGGAAAGGTCCATTACATGCACTGCCAACACAGGAACGGGAAGCGCTCTTTCAATAAAATCAGTGCATAAATCAAAAGTAAGAGTAAATACAAAACAATTGGTTCTTTGCATTCACTTAATTCTATTGAAAAATGAAAAAAAAATTATTTTCATTTTAAAATATGAATTGGAGAACAAGTTTGTTTGCGATTATCAAGCAAAAACAATTACTTTGAGAAAAATGGCAAATAATTCTCTTTTTTAAGAGCATTAAGCGATTGAATTCATGATTAAAACTTGTAATATATATAATCAAAAGAAAGGTTCTCTTCAGAATTAGAGAGAAAACTAAACCATTTAACTTATTCTATATCTAGATTTTTCATTTAATAATTGGACACTTTATCAAAAAACATTTGGAACTGAGAAAAATAAAACAAAAGTTTTATAATTTGCCAAATCATAGGTTACAAGTGAACAGATAAATGGATAAAACAATTTTTAGTTCGACTCAACTTTTGATTTGATGATAGAAGATCTCTCTCTCTCTCTCTCTCTCTCTCTCTCTCTCTCTCTCTCTCTCTCTCTCTCTCTCTCCTCATTCGTGAATTGAAGTCATTTTATCAGTGAATTAATGAATAAATGTTCAAAAATTATTGTCTTGGCGATAATGTTTCGAATTAATAGTCCATTTAATTAAAAACAATTACTTTTCAAAATCCAAATCGTTTTTGAAAACAATTATTTGCATTTATAGACATTTTCACGCATTTTAGGCGTGGCTTCAAAATAATTAATTTGAAACAAAAATTAGTTCTGAATTAACAATAAAAGTAATAAATCTGAAGAATAATTCGACGATTCATTCAAAGTAAAAATAAAATACTCTTTCAACCAATTAGATTATACCTTTCAAATTAAAATCAAAAACTTTTGAATTTAGTATAATATTCATACAAATTATATCTGTTCTTCAATTAACTAAATTCTTTGGAGAATAGAAACAATAAATGAATAGTTTATTGAATGAATATTTTTATGTTATTCCTAAAAAACTATTTAATGTAATTCCATTGAATATTATTAAAGTTTCAAATGATATAACATTTGTTGACTACAATATGTTTGAAATTCAAATTAAATCCCAAAGTAATGGATGACTAAATCGTATTGTTTTCCAGTGAAGACTCAAAATTTGTTAAATTGAGCGGAAGTTCAATTATTATAGTTGTGTGACCGCCCTCATGAAAGGCCTCCCCCATAATCTTGGAAAGTTAAAGGTACAGTTTTCCTTTAATTAAATCCTTAAATGGAATTAAAATGATGACCAATAGGTTGGCTTCAACTTTCAAAACTTTTAAGAATCAATTATTTTCAACTGAATTATTGAATTGACCATCAAATACACCTTTTACTTATTTTGGAAGAAATATTGCATGGTTAAATATTTGTCATAACTATCGGAACTGAACATTTTTTCTTATACTACTTGGCTATCTCTAAAACTATTAGATGAATAGTTTTGATAATTGTCTGTGTCTGACAGCCAAATTTATAGATAAGCATGGTTATAAAATTTAATAAAGTCGCAATCATTCATCCATTTGTATGATCAATGATTTTGATTTCAAATAAATTAATTGTATTACAAAAAGGGGCATGGTAATATTATTCCCAAATAAAATTCAACGTTGATTCTATTGTATCTATTAAAATTAATCGATTCACTTTTTTAAAAAGCTGTCAATTTTTTGCCAGTTTAATTAAAAATGTTGATCCATATTGAGTTTAATATTTAATATCAGACTATCATTTTAGGGGAGAATTGTGGCCGACGGCCACTGGCCGTTCTTCTGTTCCTGTTTTCATCCCCCATTTGACTTTCCCTTGTGACAGCGAAGCCTGGCTATCCTCTAAAATAATAATAAGTGGGGGTTTGATTTACCCAGCTCTTATTTTAACCATTGACTAGAAAATGTTTTCAAAGTGGAACCCCGGGGTTTATTCAAAATCATGGAGTTACGGAAAATACCTCTTGGTGGTGGTGGCCTCTAACAAATTGTCATTTTATTTTGGATAAATGATTGTGTAGTTAGGCAGCAAGGTCATTCTTTCATTGAATCATTAGAGAAATCTTTTATATTATTATTGATGTGTTTTGCTTTCACTTCGCAACAAATTTTGTCTGAAAATTACTTTCATTAAAGTATTTTTCAATTCATTCTTTTATTCGTTATTTTTTTTATATAAAAAGTTTAATTTTGAAAAGAAATTGAGGAAAATTCCAGATTTTATTGATATCCTTCTCGTGTATGTCTGAGTATAAGTACTGTTATTTCTGTTTTATTGGACATCACATATACTAATGTCTTTCTACGATTTAAATTAACTTAAATTATATGCTCTGAAAATATTAATGCAAAATCTAAATATCATTATTTATTGCCAACAAATTTGTTATAATAACTGAAAATTTATTTTTCTAAAAATGAATTCTTAAATAATTATATTTTATTACTTTGAAAGATAAAAAAGCAATTTTAAAGGAAAATATATATATTATCATATTTTTTTGGAAAATAATTTCTCGTGTGAATAGTGAACACAAATAATACAAATGATCAGAAAAGGGATGGTTTTCCCTAAAAATATTTGAAGTCAACAATAATTATTTTCTTGTCTTTTAGACATTTTCCTGAAAATAATACTTTGAATGCATTGAAGGCTACACTCATATAATCATTATTTAATTAATTGCACTGAAATCCAAAATAAGTTATTTTTCAAATTAGAAAAACATCCAACAAATGTCCTCGATCATTTTGCATTATGAATCATAAGTTATAATATTTGGAAAATTTATAAAATTGCATTAACAGGATGAGATAATTATTCTGATTCCTATTATGATTCACTTACAAAAGTTAGCCTATTTAAAAAAAAAGTCTAGGTTAAACTAAAAATGACAGATAAAAAATAGCATACTAAACCCTGAAGCAGGAGTAGACCCCCTTGAAGTGATCAAGTCTCAATATCCTTAATATTAAAGTAAAATTGAAATATAAGAGCAGAAAGAAATTGAATCATTTAAACGATTTTTGACTTCTTTGAAATAGTTTTGGGTATCATTTGATTTCTTGGAAAATAATTTATATTAACTTTAAATTATAGTATATTTTAATATTTTCTAAGATAAATATTCCAATTTATTTGATAAACATTTGAAATCTTTTGATCGGCAAAAGGGATCACATGAAACAAATGATTCAAAATCGTTAAAAACACAAACATTTGTTCAAATTTCAACAAATCTTTTGAGATAATGATTGCCTTCAAAATACTAAAACATTATTTTTCGATTTCAAAATTAATGTTAAAAAGTTTTGAATTTCTATTTTTGTATATATTTTGGTTGAATATAAACAAAAACTAAATTCTTTGCATTATTTGAGTTTTCTATGAATCGGAGTCTCAACTATTGGTTTAATGGTTTCAATAGAAAAGCTTAAAACACAAAGAATTGTGAATAAAGAAAATTATTTGCTTTGTTTATATTCGCTTCACTTGTTTTTATAATCAAATGAATTCATAATTTTCTCGATTTAGAAATGAAATTAATTTATTCGGAGCTCTAGTCTTGTGAAACCTTATATATAAACAATTAAGTTGTTTTAAGTCTAGAGTCCATTAATTAATCGATTAGACTAAACGACTAAAAGAGTAAAATCGACATTTTTGTCATTAACCTGTCCTCAATTCAAATTGAATTTGTCTCAAATAATAAATGTTTTGGATTTTAATCTAAATCTAAATATTCATTGATTTAGTCTTAAGTTTACATTTGAATGAAAATATTAAAAATAAGTTATAATTGAAAAACGAATTAAAAGTATTTATCGAATGCATGCATTAAATCACTTAAAAATATATTTTTTGAATACTTTAGGGAAGAAAATAATAAAATCAAATGGTTTTTGAATTGTTATTAACGATTATAACGATAAGTGGGAATCAACCGTAAATTCCTATTTAATTATTACAATTGAAAATATGAGTGATTTTTCAAATAAAAAGTTTAACGTAAGAAAAAAGTTGACATTTAATTGGACTTAAATTATAAAGAATATGAAAAAATCAAAGCAAACAAAGAGAACGAGTTTTTCATAATTAAGTTTCTGCAGACTTTCTACGAGTTCTTAACTATAGATTTAGAAGAGTATCGCGTGTTTCACATTTTTCACGAAATTAATTTTTATTTTCCAGGGATTGATCGTTAATATCATCAAACAATGAGAAAAGGTTTGAAATTTAAAACTTTTCCCATAAAAACTTAATTATTTAAGAGTTAATTATTTTTGGAGTCCATTGAATCATATAATCATAAAACAGAATTAAATCTAATAAACGAACAAAACTTTAACACAGAATCGAAAAATTATGTGAGAAAAGCTCATTAGTCTTAACGAAAATATGCTCGATATTACGTATTCTGAGGAAATCATTATGTTAAATTTAATATCCATTCATAAGAATGGGATGGTTTCAAGATTTTCTAATTTTTCTGGCCATTTAACTAGGTAATTACATTCAAAACTACTCATTTCAATAAAAATATTTTCCAAATTATATTAAATTAATCGCTCGAAAAGATATTCATTAAAATATTTACATAAGTTTGACAACAATTATGGTTCCCATCAAAATACACATCAAAATAGGCTCAAAATTAATTCTAAATCCAAGGGTTCATTGCGACACATCATTTTGAGATTAGGTCATATATCATATTTATAGAATTGTACATTATAGAAGTTTTCAATAAAAAAAAAGTGTTAAGGCTCCCCTTAACAAGGACAGGAATCCTTATGAATTGAAATTTTAAAGATTCTCTCGATTTTGTGGTTATTTAAACAATAATCTATAGACAATTGAGTCTAATAGGGCCTACACTTATATTTTAAGATATCCAACATAACTGCACTTTTTTAAAAAAATATATGAAATTATTTTAATAAAGTTTATAACATTTGATAATAGAATCCAATTAAGAATAGTCGGTTACTCTCCAGAGTCTCCACTTATGTCAATTAGAATGTGATTATAATTGTTTTGAGTAAAGTTTGTAATTTGGCAATCCTTGTGACCATCATAACTGGTCATAACTGGCCATAACTGATCTTTTAAATATAGATGATAATCTATTTTTGGATTTGAAGGAAGTCAACAATACTTTAATTATTTGTTACTTTCTAAAGAAGATGATACTATCCTTCAGAATCGGAAGTTCATATACAGGCTGTATCGTACAGCCCTCACCACTCAATGTTAATGCATACGTCTTATGTGAATACATATTTGTCACATGTTTTCAATGTTTTGATTTTTGTTAAAACTTAAACTTGTTTTAACTTAACTTTTAATTATTTGAATTTCGGTAACAATTAATATAATTCATCTGAAGTTTTAGCGAGTAAAATGTCTTCACTTTCAAGATTATTTAAAAGTAGATCTGTTTATTGCCTTAAGTATAGTCTCCATAATAAACAAAACTTGAATTTTTCATTAAATGTTAAATATTTTCATTCAATTAATTCATTGACAAAAAGTGTGAGTATTTGTGGAAAAAATCAAAATAATTTTGATTAACTTTTATTTAAATTAAAGCGAAAATTAATTATTAACACAAACATAAGTCACCGGTTCTTAAGTTCAATCAAAACCGACACAATCATTGACTTCAAGCCTGAGGTGAGCGACGGTAATTCGATTGATTTGTCCGGTTCTTTCAGTGATGACACCTCTTCTTTGGTTGAAAATATTGTCAATTTAAGTGATTTACCGATCACTCAACTTGGTTTGGCCTCAAATTGGTTCCCCACCGGTATAATTATTTCTCATTTATCCATATTTTCTAATGTTTGAGTTATAGGTTGGGTCCTTCACTTCTTGGATCTTTTACATCTTTATTTGCCATGGTACGGCACCATAGCTGTGGCCACACTTATATTTCGAACGTTTCTATTTCCACTCGTCCTTAAAGCTCAGAGTAAAACCTCATTCATTAAAATATTTGAATTTTAATCAATGATTAAAAGGAAATGCGATGAAAATGAATCAAATTATGCCAAAAATGCAAGAATTACAGGGAAAGGCCACAAACGCCCGATTGGCCGGAAATCAAATGGAATGTAATCTCTTTCTCTTCCGATAAGATATCAATTATATCTTATTATGATTTCAGTCCTCAGATATACGATGGAAGTCCAAAAACTCATGAAAGAAAATGGTATTAACCCAATCAAGAATATGATGGTGCCTTTAGCGCAGGTCATCTTTATTTGATTCCAATCTCATTGATTGAATAAATTAATAAAATTTGACTTATATTTTAGGCACCGGTTTTTCTTTCATTTTTTTTAGTTCTCCGAAGGATGTCCCGCCTTCCGGTCGAGTCTTTAAAGACAGGCGGAATTTTATGGTTCTTAGATCTGACGGCTCCGGATCCCTACCATATATTACCAATCATAACATCTATCAGTCTTTGGGCAGCACTTGAGTTGGGAGTAGAGTCGGGTCAGTATTAAATAAAACATTGAATAATAGATTAAACAAATGATTTATAGGCGTTAACGCACAGTCTTCAGTCTTCATAAAGACAGCCGTAAGGGTTCTGCCGGCAATCACTTTGATTTTCATTTGGAACTTCGAGTCAGCGATTCTGATGTACTGGTGTTCCAGTAATTTGATTTCATTACTTCAGGTGACTCTTCTGAAGCAAAAAGTGATTCGGGAGTACTTCAAATTACCCCTTCCCATTAAACATGCCTCTAATCCCGCAAATGAGAAGGGTTTCTACAAAAGTATGGTCTATTCCACTATTTTATTCTTTTCGATAAAATAATTGATTAAATCTTTTAAAAACTTTAGCTCTAAAAGAATCGGTCGATAATTCAAAAATATACAGAAAATTAGAGGACAGGAAAAGAATCGATGAAATAAATTTCAAGAAAGCGGCGATCGGTCCAATCAAACCAACCTTTAAAACTGATCCGACAAAAATACCAAAACAACAGAATTAGTCACAAATTACTTAAATATATTGTGGAATAAAAATTGTTTTTATGTAGAAATGAATTTATTTGTGAAAAACATTCTTAAACTAAAAGCTTTATTAAAATAGAAAAATTCACCTTTCAAACTATTCTCAATTATTAGAATCTTATTTAATTATATATATTTTTTATTTATTTATTTTATCTTACTCAAATTGAATTCTTGCAATTAAAAAGGATAAATAAGGATTAAAACTAATTAAATCAAGATAAGTAATAGTAAATAATTAGTTGGGGGTTAAACTAATGTTAGTGTAACGACATTTAGTGATGGCTCGCATTCACTCCAATCACAAAACCATTTGAATGAAAATCTAAAAGCGGTTTAAAATACTTTCTTTTATTTGTTTATTGCTTTCAATTTAATTCAAATTATTATTTAAAAAATGTTTTTGGAATATATTTCATCCAAAGTATCGAAAGTCCGATGGATTCCAAATGAAGACCAGTTGACGAGTGAGAGCACAGGTCTTAAATGGTTTTGCGGCACTTATGGTCAGCACCCGAATCGTCTGTCCGTTTGGACTAATAATCAAACAATTGATGAAAATATTCAATTAAAGAGTATCTCTGAAACGGAAGTCAGCGCTGATGTAAAGCAAATGACGACAATTGATGGCAATACAGTTGTTGTCAGTCTATCAAATGGTCAGATCTTATGCTTTAATTACTCCGAAAACAAATTTGGTTTAAGAAATAAATGGCAGTCAATCGACAACTACTCCACAAATGATTGTGTTTTTAATCCTCAGACCAATGAACTGATGGTTTGTTCAGATAATGGAATTATTCGCGTTTTAAGTCTCGACAACTCTTCTGATATTCGATCGAAAAGTTTGACTCAAAATGCTTTGAAAACAATTGATTTGATTTCTTCTAAAGAAGTGATTTGTGGTACATCTTCGGGTCATCTCAAGTTATATGACATAAGAAGCAAATCAATAGTTCTTTCGATGGCTAACGAGCTGTCAGTCATCACTTGCGTAAAAAGAAATCCTAATATATCTCATATGGTTTGTTGCGGTAATGACGTCGGAGTTCTCTCGTTATGGGATTTGCGAAACAATGGCCAACAATTACTTCAAGTTTCGGGACATTCATCGCTTATCTCTGAGCTTAACTACAAGAATAACGAACCGAACGTTTTGATAAGTTCTTCATATGACGGCTCACTCTTGAGATGGAATATCTCCGCCACCTCTCAATTGGGATCAGTTGACGCCATTGTTAGCAAAGAAGGCGTTTCTCCGATTAATTCATTTGATGTGAACTCTTTCGACGAATTAATATTCAGTGCCGACAATGAAGTCTTATATTTGGGTCATTTGTGATCCAATTTATTTCTATTATTTATTTTCAATAATTTTTACATTTGATTACAATTAAAGAAAAAAAACACATAATTTTATGAGAAAAAGTCAATTCATCGTGAATTTTAATAATCCATTTCTAATTTTTCGCTGATTTTTCACTTTTTTTCGACATTCACTCCAATTATTCTTTGAGGCGAACGTGAAATCGTTTTTTCCTACGAAAAGGGAAAATATAACGATTTGCTGACTAATAATTAATTCATAGTTTTGCCAATAATTTCAAATTTATTTCAAATTAACTTTTATTTTATCTTTAAATTGTGTTTTTAATATTTGCCATCAATTTGTTCATCCATTGGACGCAAAATGCAGACCCAAAGAAGAAGAAGTTCTGTTATGGACTACGAACAGTCCATTATGTTCGGTCAATATCGGGAAAAATTGGCTAATTTTGCGTTAATTCAGTCCCAAAAGTCTAGTCAATTGCGTGAAGAACGACAGAAACAACCAAAACCTAAAACTATTAATACAAGATTTGGTGGAAATGTGATCCAAAAAGTTATGGGTGTTTTGGAAAAGGGCGGCGATTGGATTCTTTTGGGCATTTTGGCCATTATTGTGTCTACACTCAGTTTCTTAATGGATTTCATTATTCATTTCTGTTTTGATTGTTTGTATAATACTTTGATTAGAGTTTTGAAAATTGAATTATTTGTATGTCTGACCAACCAGTGCGCGATTGGCTCATTGATAGCATCTCAGACCAATTTATCCACAAATATCTCATTTGGATTGGATTTGCTTTGTTCCTCATTATGTCTTCGGCAATATTTGTTCGATTTGTTTCTCCTCAGGCGGCTGGAAGTGGTGTCGGAGAGATGAAGGTCTCATTACTTCTTTTATTCAAATTGTTATTATTTATAATTTTATATAATATTAGGTCGTTTTGCGAGGAGTTGTTCTCAAAGGTTTCAATTTTATTCTTCAAATTTTAAAAATAATGAGATTTTAATTATATTTGACTTTAGAATACTTATCATTCAGAACATTGATTGCCAAAACAGTGGCACTTCCATTCGTTCTAGGTATTTTATCAATAATTTATAGTTACTTATTATTTCTTAATGACTAGGAAGCGGACTACCTCTGGGAAAGGAGGGCCCGTATGTTTCAATTATTCATTTAAGAAATTTTAATTTTAAAAAATGTCTATTTTGATGAAAGTTTTGTTCACATCTCTGCAATGATTACCAACCAATTGATCAAAATATTTGGTCCGATTACCAGTCAATCTGAATATGAATCCAGATTTTTAGACGTAAGTCTCCACTTATTTTCTCATATCTTAATTTTTTAATAGTTAATAGCAGTTGCCTGTGCTGTTGGAGTGGCCACAACATTTGCAGCTCCAGGTTATTTTATTAATTATTTTACACATAAATAGTTTAATTGCAAACTCATATATTTCATAGATTTTCTCCATTTTATATATTAAGTGAAAATTTGAGAATAGCTTCAAATAATTTATTTTTATTTTAATTTAAAGACAATCAAAGCAAGGGCCAAGAGTTAACTTGGTAATTAGAAAATATTCAAAATATCACTCAATCTGTTTAGTTAAACAAACCAAAAATTTAATAATTTAAATAACAATGAATTTCAGTAAACCCTTATATTTTTACTCAAATTATTTAAACATTCAATTCTTATATGATTTCAAAATTATTTTCGTTTTTGCAAAATTTCACAACAATTTGTGATATATATAAGAGTATTATTCAGACAGGAATCAGAAATTAAAGACATCCTTTTCTTGAAATAATCGCTTTCAATTGCCTTGATCAATTATCAATCAGTTTTAATTTAATGAATAATTTAATAGTATTTATAACCAAATCTGTTGATATGCCTCAACTTTTTATGATAACCTTGATTAGAGAAGTATATAATTTGATAATACCTCAATGATTATGCTCCACCCCAAAGTTAGAACTCAGGATTAATTGATCATACTCATTTTAAAGAAATTAATATTTGAAGTGAAGACTCAACAGAATGAAGAGCTCACTATTTTCTTAATATTTGTCCCTCTAATTGAGGCAAACTTGTCTCTCCCAGAAATTTGGTACACAGTTCTGAAATTCCATAGAAAACACTAAAATATTGACCATGTATATTTTTGAGATATTAATTTTTAAATTTTTATTTTGACTTTTTCTCTAAAATTGAAAAGTTGGAGGAGTGTTGTATAGTATAGAAATTGTTTCTGTTTTCTTCTCCGTTCGTTCCTATTGGACGGGGTTTTTTGCGGCCACAATCGGAGCCCTGTTTTGGAGACTTCTAACCGTTTGGTTCCAATTGGAGGACAATATTACTCATATGTTTAAAACAAGTTTTCGAAAAGAATATCCGTACGAAACACTCGAAATTATTTCATTCGCTATTTTGGGTGCGCTGTGCGGTATCAGTGCCTTCATATTTGTGACAGTTCAGCGCCAAATAGTACTCTTTAACCGAAAGAAAACCACCTTTCACATTATTCTTCAGAAATATCCACTAATATATCCGGCTTTGGTTACGACAATCATTTGTTTGATTTCATTTCCTCAAACATTTGGACGTTTTTATGCCTCATGGCTTTCCTCCGGTAATCTATTTTCAAATAATTTAAAACTTATTTAAGACCATAACTAAGGTTTAGAGTAGTTTTGAGTCCAATTTCTCACTTTCGGCTCATATTTGATAGTAAAGTTTGAACTTGCATTATTAGCAGAATGCGCAAAGGGGGTATAGCGTAAATACCCCACCTAATTTCTTGCTCCGGAGGTACCCTCTAGTTTCAGCTCAAAACTACCCCCCAGGAAAAATTTTGGTGCAGAAAACCTGTAAAAAATGGAAACTGTGCTAAAAAATGTGGACAAAATTTTTCAGAAAGTTTAACATTACGTCTATGGACAGATACTAGGTCTGTGAATATTTTCAAAATTGCGCAATACCCCCTATTTTCAAGATTGCGCAATACCCCCTATTTTCAAAATTTTCGAGGAGCTTCCGCATCACTGATTATTAGTAATAATTTATTACCCAAAATTCAAAAAGCCCAGTTATTAATAGTTATATTTCATGGAAAGTCCGCTTTGGTTAAAGTAATTACCCCTGTTCATTCAATTTTAATATATTTGTGAGTATACATCAGTTTATATGTTTAAGTCTAAAAATTTTAAATACTTTTCGAATTTTT
>JAQGCE010000291.1:0-13817 GCA_034699185.1 Eupelops torulosus
TTTGATCATAATTTATAACAAGGTATTTGTCAGATATATAATTAATAGCACAAATAATTTAACGGTTTGAGGAACTATTATTCAAACTTATACTAAAAGTCAAATAAATTAAAGAGTATTTGAATTGAAAAACAGATTAAGCTTATCGGGGAAAAGGTGTTGTCCGTCTGACCTGTTGTCCGTCAAATTAAATAAACTTAGGAGAAAACCGGTTCCAGAATAAAGTATTTAAGGAGAAGTGATAGCAATATATGTCTCCATCTGTGAGAAACTGTAACATAAAAAGTAAAAAAAATGTTGAATTTTCTGCCATTTTCTTCCTTTTCTGCTCTTCATATGAAGGCATTCGACACGTGTTTTAATATTAGTTGATTTCTTTCAATAAAATGGTAATCAATTTATTTAATTTCAATTTATTTTTTGTTTTTAAACCAAATTTAAGAATCTTTTCTAATAATTAAAAGTAGTTTTGAATTAATATAATGTCTTTCACTTAAATAAATGATTAAATGTAAGTTTTATGTCCCAAATAGACGACCGCTGCTTATCGGCCGTTAGTCAGCGTTTATACCGATCAGAATGAGAGCTCTGGTGTTTCGGTGAAACTTCCGGCCGTATTTCGAGCTCCAATTCGTACGGATGTGGTCAACTTTGTCCACACCAATATCCGAAAGAATAAAAGACAACCCTATGCCGTCTCACGTGAAGCAGGTATACCATAATAACAATTGTTTTTTATTACTATTAAAAGTGATGACCTTTGCTTTTGGTCCGTGTTTATGAAGAAGACATTCAATGATTTTATTTTCAAAAGCTCTGATTTATTATTAAAATTTCTGATTAAACGCCTCTTTTATTATAACCGTTATATTAAATAATTTCTTTCGACAGGACATCAAACAAGTGCTGAGTCGTGGGGAACCGGTCGGGCTGTGGCTCGTATTCCTCGAGTGAGAGGTGGAGGTACTCATCGCTCAGGTCAGGGTGCTTTCGGTAATATGTGTCGCGGGGGACGTATGTTTGCACCCATAAGAACATGGAGAAGATGGCACCGAAAGGTCAATAGGAATCAGCGCCGATATGCTATAGTTTCCGCAATCGCTGCCTCTGGTGTCCCCTCAGTTGTTATGAGTAAAGGTTTGTAATAATAGTAAAAAATTATTGAAATGTGTATAAAATAAACTCTATTTTCAGGTCATATGATTCAAGAGGTGCCGGAATTCCCATTAGTTGTATCCGATAAGATCCAGGAATACAATCGGACCAAACAAGCCGTTCAGTTCTTGAGGAAAATTAAAGCCTGGAATGACATCGAAAAGGTTTATAAATCGAAGCGATTCAGGGCTGGAAAGGGAAAAATGAGAGACAGACGACGTGTGCAACGTCTGGGACCTGTCGTTGTCTACGCTAACGACTCGGGATTGACAAAAGCCTTTCGGAATATACCTGGTATTCACTGCTTTTTAATTTACATTCAATCAATTTTTGAATCAATTTTTAAGGAATCGAAACAATTAATGTCGAAAAATTGAATTTATTGCGTTTGGCTCCGGGAGGACACGTCGGGCGCTTCATTATTTGGACTGAAAGTGCGTTCCGCAAATTGGATGAGTTGTACGGCACGTGGAAACAGGAGTCCAAACTGAAACGACACTACAAGTAAGTGCTTATTATATTTAATTTGGATTTAATAAACTGATTGTTTGTGTGTTAGTCTTCCGCAGCCAAAAATGGCGAATACAGATCTCTCGCGTATTCTTAAGAGCGAAGAAATTCAAAAGGCTTTGAGACCCAAAAAGTGAGTATTTTTTTTGTTTACCAATGCTTTTAAGGGAATCACGCATTTGATGACAAACACTGGGCTATGATTTATGATTAGTTTTGAATATATTCTCTGATAATTGTTTAAATCTGTTTTGAGGTTTAAGTGATTCAATTGAACTGAATTTAAATATTTAATTGATTTCAGGACAACAATCGTGAGGCGAACTATTAAGAGAAATCCTCTGAAGAATCCATTAGTGATGCGTAAACTCAATCCATATGCATCAGTGCTGAAGAAATATTCCCGCATTAATAACGAGCGAAGAAAGGATGCCCGGGTACTCCTTAAGAAAAGACGTCGCGGAGAGAAACTGGATGAGAAGGCTGTGCAAAAGGCGGCGCTCACTCTTGGCGTTAAAGTCAGGAAATATAAGGATTATAAGAATGAAATTCTGAAAAAGAAGGCAACACTCAAAACAATCCGAGACAAAGTGGCCGAAAGTCGGGCCAAAAAAGCTGCGAAATCGAGCAAATAATTTAAAATCGAATAATTGTATGAAAACTAATTTGAATTTTGAATAAAAACAAATTTTGATGAAATACTTATTGAATTAATTTAAGTATAAATTAAAACTTTATTATTAGATATAATTGAAAATAACAGTAAATATATAATTCAATTATAAACTTATATTTTTTCAAAGGATTGAAATGATTTGAATCTTGATATGGAAAGCCTTATATTTGAGATAATGTTATGGCTTTAGTGTCAGACCAACTGTTTGATACATTCAAAGCATTCAATAGTTTTATGATTTCTCACAATTCAAAGATCTCGTCCTGAGTTCTCTCCAAACGTTTGAGAGAAGACTTGACTTTCCTTTTGTGAGACATCATAACTAACGGCTGCGGAAAATCATTTTGAGGTTTGCTTTGACTTACAGACGAAGAATTTGCTGAATGTGGTCGCGAAGTACTGCTGTGATGCCGTCGAAGGCCTGGACGTTGAGCCGAATGGTTGAGTCGAAACAAGTCATCGTCCGAATGAGTTCCACTCAACCGGTTTTGTTGCATAACTTTCACTTTGTCTTTAGATATTGCGATCGAACTGTCGATTCGGATGAGAAAATCGGCAGCACTTTCATCTGTTTCTTCATTTGTTTCATAACTATCTAAATGATTGGAGTGTCCATCACTTGACACTAAAATCGATGACATTTTGAATCCGTTTTTTACTTTTTTTTCATTTGAATCCATTTGATTTGAGTCTAATCTTAGAGATGAATGACTTTTCTCTTTGCTATTATCCAAAGGAATGTCATTAATATCAACGCTCTCCAGACTCGAGTGGTTTGCAGTCACCGACATTTGTAAATCATTGTTAATCTCTGACTCCTTAGGACTAGTCGTTTGAGAACTGGTATTACTAGAACTCGAATAAAGCGGCGATTCTATTGTGGTTTCGGTCATCAACACAGGTATTGAAATAATAGTCTTCGACCTCAACGACAAGTTGTCACTCGACCACAGATTGTTTGCTTTTTTTATTTGTTCCATCTTTTTGTTGAAAATTTTATTATTTTTTATTATAATTTAAATAAAAAACAATTTATTGTCAAAATTAAAGACCGGATAATTTAATGGCACTTACCGTCACTTCATATCTTAGGGCTAATCCTTGCAAAGTATCTGTCGGTTGAACCGTATGACTGATATATTTAAATTTATTAAAAGATTTTTGATCACTTGAAGTACTTCCATACTTCACGTGATATCGCATAGAATTCTTAAGTGACTCAGTTTCAGATTCTCGAAGACTTTGGTCAACAATCAGAGGAGAATGAGATGAATGAGACATTTTTAAGGTCTTAGCATTAAATTAATTATATAAATCAACTGATCCAAAGTGTGACACACTTTAAAAGATATACGAAGTCATAATCTATTTTTCATTAAATAATAATAACGTTAAGCCTATCGTTAGATAAGACTCAAAGTAAACAAATCTTTACGTTTATGTTTTCATTACTTCACTCTATACTTACCCTATTCTATACCTTTTAAGGCTACTCTTTTAACTTTACATAATATTTGTACCTTGTTGTCAATATTCGGTGGATGTAAACAAAATAAAACGCAATGCAATTCAAGTCTCATATTTCACAAAAAATATGTTTCAGTGGAGTATGAAATGTTTGAATTTCAAATTATATATCAAGATATATAAAAATAATTTTGGTCGTTCGTGGTGTCACACCATTGTTTAAAAAATTTCAGATTTTTAGGATAATATTGTTACGCGCTTAACAATAATCAATGAAATTTTTGGATTAAAAGTATTTACAATCTTTTGCGCTGCGGTCACTAATAAGGGGGCAGAACTAGATATAATTTAAATAAAATAAAAAAACAATTATTGTGAAAATTAGTCCGGATAATTTAATGGCACATAAATAAAATAAGGAGTTGTTTTGCTTTAAATTAAATTAAAATTAAACCTTTTGTTTGTTAATTGATTTTCTGACTAAAATGTGTTCTCTAATAGTTATTGTCTTCTTTAAAATAAAAGAATTAATTAAAAACAATTTTCAGACCTGTTTTCAGTAGTGCTCACAATTAACTCTTAATTGTGTTTTGGCGCCAAAATATTCATTGTTTGATTAGTAATTCAGAATTACTAATTCTGCTTCACTTTAGTTGTTTGTTTATTTAAAAATTGTGAATAATTAATGAGTATCAAGTTAATTTTGTCTTTTGTGAGCCTATTAAAAAGAGCCTATTGACCGGCTTCGTAATATGTATTTACAACGAGGGTATCAAATATTATGTAAAGTAAACTTTCAATTTGACCAATTTAATTTTAACGAAAATATTAGTGTAATACTTTAAATTTAAAACTATCTTAATCAACATGATTACATAAAATAAGAGAATTTTATAAATTTTATAAGATCAATGAGACAAAAATATGAATTCTAATATTCTAATTGACCAGAATTGGGATTATCAATATAAAATTTATAGCTTTTTGAACTTTACTTTGTCGTCGGTGAGAGAATCGGTAATAATCAAAATATGTGGCCTTCAATTTTGAAACCAGATTGGCATAAGAAAAGTAGTCTTAAATGTCAGAAAATACGGTACTATTGAATCAAATGCCAGTCTTCTGAGAGAGAGGTTCTCAATAACTCAACTTTTCATCGTTTTAAACATTTATCACTTTTTTCGATTGAGAAAAAATATACAGTCGAACCTCGGTTTAACAGAATTTCGATATAAAAGAACCAATTTTGTAGCCAACGATTCTCTTATATCGAGGTTCGATTGTATTTATAGTAAAAAAGGATAAAAAAAACCTTTAATTTAATTTTCCATTATTTAAGAATTAAATAAATTGAAGAATTTAAAGAAAACTTTGCTATAAATGTCCATGTACACTCTCACCATACAGTCATACTCTTTGCTATAATGATAACTAAAGAAACATTAAATGAAAACATTTTCAGTAAAACATAACAAATATTAGTTTATCTAAAATAAAGATAAATAAATTGGATTTTCTTCCGTTTATAATATAGTAGACTCTAAGTAGAGCCTAAATATAATATTTTTAATTCAATTGATTAAAATAATTTAATATCTTAGTGTTTAAACACAATTAAAGTTTGCGCTTGTTGAAATTGTGCGCTTATTAGTAATACTTACATATATTTTACAACAAAATTATTTTGAACTAAAGATCACTTAAATCTAAACTTCCCTTTATTTATATCTAATTATAATATAAGTTTGAATGTAATATAATATCTGCTTGTTCACTTGTTCAAGCGTTTAAATAAATCTTTTATTAGTATTTTTGAAGCGATTCACTCGAATGTACGACAAATAAGATTTTGTGTTATTTTAGTTCTCAACGAATATATGAAAAGCTTTTAAAAACACTTTTCGTAAATAAGAGAAAAATAATTTAAAATATAATAAATGTTACAAAAATTTTGTAACAAAATATAGAAATCAAATGATTTTTGCATTTATTGAGGCAAACAATTATTCAAATAATTATCACTTATTATGATTAAAGTCAGTAAATGTGGTCAATCAGTCCCTTTCGTCCCTCGCCTGAGAGCTTTTGCCATCGCAGGCAACGATCTTAACTTTGTCTGCTTTTACTAATTCTTGTACTTCTCTGAACTCAACGTCTTTAAGAACGAAAGTCCAGACATTATCGCAGAACCTATAAGTCTTGAGATGTCCAGCCTTTCAATTGAAGCAAAACTTATTAAATTAAACAACAATTAAAAGTAATAAAACCTTAAACGATAGTCTAGTCTTCACCCGATTAGCCAAAGATTGGTTGATGGCCCGATCGAACTGCAAGAGTACTCGCATTGCCAGCGCCGGAGTGATCTGACCCGACTGTACAACAAACAACTTGATGCAATTTATAAGAAAAATGGACAGTAAGTGGACAGTTAGACCTGAATGAACTCATCGAGTGTCTCCTGTAAGGTATGACCTAATGTCGTATTTCTATATAATTGGTAACTCATTTGATTTGATCGAAACTAATGAATCACTACTGAAAACGGATTAATTAAATGTAAAGCATATCAATTGAGTTATATTTTCACTCAATTAGTAAACAAATAAAAATATAATTTGTTTCATAAATAATGTGTTTAAATAAAATGAGTGTCTTTTGAAGAAACTCTTTATTTATTATTTGTTTATTCAATACGACTATTGGTTTATAATGAGCTGACGTTTTGCTCAAATTTATTATTCCGTCCAATGAAAGGATATCTTCCGTCAATAGAGTCATAGCTATTGGTTTAGGAAAAGAGGGTTACACTTATTGTTTGGTGGATTGGGATTTACAATGGTTTACGTCAGTCCTCTGACCTTTAATAGTGGCAAACATTATACTGAATGAAGACATTTTGGTTTTCATACGATTTTGCTTTAATTAATTCTTTTATTAAAACAGATTTTTTCTAATTTAATGTAATTTTCGCAAAAATTGTCATAAAATTAGTAAAAATAATAATAATTGACATTCTTTTGACACAATTATTGTATTAATGGTTAGACATTTAAAAATCTAATTCATAACGATTTTAGAACATTTGGACACAAATTAAATCAATGGACAAGAAGTCGCAAAACTCGGATAAAAGTAAAGCCGAAAAGAATGGTTCGGCCGATAATTCAAAGGAACAAATAACTGAAAAGACCGGTTACGAGGCTTCAGATATAATAGAAGACGCTCTTCAATTGGCGGTCGACGACGAACTCAAAGATGATCGCGAGGTTTGTCGCCATTTGTTTCCTGTATTTTATTTACAGTAAAACATATGTATTGATAGGATATAAACAATGAAAGCGGACACTCCTCTAAGGGTAAGGATTTAATTGATTTTGTTTTGCGCCGCGCTTTCCATTAGTTAATCCAATAATCAATAATACGATTGATTTTCAATAAATTGATTACAAATATTGAATCAATTGATACTTAAATTGAGGAAAGAGTTGAGAATAACTCCTCGTAAAGAAGGGCTTAAATTAAATTTAAGAGTGAATCTAAGGTTGGCTAAGGGTTGGGCTGTTCATCAATTAATGACTAATTGTCTAAATTGAGGAACTAATAAATCAATTACTGGAAGACTCTCTCAATCCATGGATGGAATCAATTAAAAAGATGACTGAAAACATCAAACAAAAGATGATTGGCTGACAAATTGGTTTTTCAGTCCTTTTCGGTCCACTTTTTGGAACAATTGTTAACTATTTTGACAAAACAATAACATATAAAAGAAGACCTGATTTCCATCGAAGACATAATTAAGAGATATTTGTTCGTAAATGTTGTGACTAATGAGGCATTAAAACCAATCGAATGCTTTGTTTACAACAACTTTTAGTCTAATTCTTTAGTTGATGTTTACCATCGAATCCAAAGATCTAAATGAAGAGCCAAATGCTCTGAAAGTTTGAAATTAATCTTTTTTTCCACTCATTCTAAAAATTTTTGCCAACAATTTCACAGTAAATATCAATTCATCAGATAATGAAGTAAACTCTCAGAAATACACTGAAGACTCGACACCCGAACAGACGAAAGCAATGTTCTCTCCGCCCAGACCAGAAACAGCTCCAGTGGTGGCGCCGCTCACCATTGAGGATAAAATATCAATGGATACATCAAAACTGCGGAATACGGAAACAGATGACGCGTCGATGATTGTGAACTTAGACGATACTAATAACGATCTGTTGGACACAGACATCGACAGCTCACTCAATGCCAGCGAATCCAATGAAAATAAGACGACTCGAAAATCAAATACTGATAACAATTCCTCCGACACTAAGTCTCTTTCGGTCACTGAAAATAAGAACTCAAGTAATGAAGAGATAAACCCCTCAACAAAAGTTATTAACAAATTATCAGAAAAGGATTCTTCAAAATCCAAGAGGTTTGTGATTATTGAATGAGTAATCAAATCAATGGACTTTACATTCGGCGCCAATTCGTGGACCTATTCTTTGCTCACATTGTGTTAATCTATTCAGCAGTCAATCCAAACATTTATTAATAAAAAGCTCTAAAATAATAAATTTTCTATTTTTCAGTTCAAATCAAAGGGAAAATAAGGTTAAGAGCAAAGAAACTAAGAGTGAGTTCTCAGTTGTCACTCCATTTTATTTGAATTTATCTAAGAATTCAATTGAATGTAATAAATAGACGGGACTATTAGTCAAAAGGGTCAGACCAATTCCAAGAACAATATATGGGTGAGCGGATTGTCGCAAAATGCTAAGGCATGTGAGCTGCAGACCATATTCTCGAAGCACGGAAAAGTGGTCAGCGCTAAGATCATCAAAAACGCACGAATGTCTGGTTCGCGATGTTTTGGATTCATAACAATGGAGAGCAGTGAACAGGTCCTCAAATGCATCGCTCAGCTCAACAAAACTGAATTACACGGAAGAACTATTGCGCTCTCGAGAGTGAGTTTCATATCATTTAATAGTTATGTCAAACAAATGCTAAAATAGAGCACTCGTTAGAACCGACCGCAAGAAAGCGCATCAAAACCAGCCCTCATTCGAAATAAAACGAATTCTTTGAAAAGAGATATCAATAAAAATACTGCAAAAGAAAGTGAAGTCAAAGAAATCAAAAGTGAAGACAAAATCGATGAAAACAAAGCAAAAAAGTCTTCTGAAGAAAGAAACAAAACAGTCTCTGAAAGCGGTTCCAACAAAGGAAGTGAAACCAAAGCTGACAAAAGAAAACCAATTCGAGCACCCGTTCGGGATCGACCCATATTTCCCAGAAGACTTAATATGAATCCATTTAGACGTCCCCTTCAATTTAGGAGACCCTTTCAGAATAATGGTATCAGAGGTTTCCATAGACCTGTTTTCGGCGGAAGGGGAGGCATAAGACCCCCTTTCCCTATCAATAGACAAGACATTGACAGAAACATCAGAGAAAGGGAAAGAGAGAGACGTATTAGAGAAGAGAGAAGACGTCGCGAAGAAATAATGAGAGTTGATATCGAAAGGGAGGAAAGGATACGATTTGAGAGGGAAAAGGAAAGACTCAAATTGGAGCGAATCAAACTCGAGAGAGAAAAGGCTGAGTTCTTTAAGTTTGAAAGGGAAAGGGCTAAACTCGAACGCGAAAAAATTGAACGCGAGAGGGAAGAGTTGCGCCGAAGACAACAGAATCAGTCTATAATTCAACACAGAGTCGAGGAAACGCGTTCACGCTCTGCAATCGTGGCCTCTACTCTCGGCAAAAGACCTTTTGAGTCCCGAGATATTCGTTCCAATGATCCGTATTGGGAGGAAAGGAAGAGAATCCAAAATATTCAACGCATCGATTCCCACATAATTCCCAATCGACAGAATTTTGTTGAGTCAAGTTCTTCAGCCGGCAATCGGTAAGTTAGCCATCGCTTTAAGAACTGAATACTAATATATTTGTTCGAAAAAGTCATTCCATTCCTCATTCATATGAAAATCGAAACGATTCTTACAAAAGAAATCCAAGAATTGAGATACCGATGACCGGTAATTCTCGAACAGAGTTCGAGACCAGGCGTCATGATTCCCGACATACAATCGGCCACGACAGGGATGAGCGTAAGGGAACTGGAGGTCCTTATTATAGGGGTGACTCTTCTCGAAATACTTCATTTGTCTCTCGAGACCGAAGATTGGGATCCTCTCAACGGGAAGAATGGAAAGCAGGCCACGATTCACGCCGTTCTGATCGATATTCAGACAAAGCAATGGCCGGTAACTCTAACCCTGGGTTTGCTGGAAATTCTAGATACGGCTCTGACTCAAGGGGTTGGAACGATAGGAACTCTGTGAATAAAATTTCATATGGAAGTGGAAATATTCATTTGTCTGGTAGTCAGACGTGGAACCCATCGCTAAGCGGTCGCTGGAATTCAGCGATCAGTTCGAGTGAATCAAGAAATAGGGGTCAGTCGAGTCACAACTCTTCAATGCTATCCGGCGCTAACCCTTCTATTACCGAATTGTTTGGATCAACGCCTATGTCTGGAATTGGTCTCAATATTTCCCATTCAATGCCCGGCAGCGCCAGTAATAGTCTTGGTTCTGGGGATAGAACTTATATTCATAGTAATCGTCGCTTTAATTAATTATTTGCATTCAAATGAGTCCCAAATTATTTGGAATTTTAATTATGTTTGGAATGGAATGGATTCGATGCCATACTTTTCATTCAATTGGGAGATTAGGTATTCCATCTCTGATTCCAATCCAAATATTGGTCTACTTTTGAGAACATTATTCAAATCACATAAACGCCAAACACTTTTAAATTATAGAATAGTAAGTATTTTGAACTAATTTTGCAAAATATTTCATTTATACGAATAAAATAGATTTGCTTTAAAATCAAATAATTGTTTTCTTTTCTTTTTTGTAAATTTATAAATATTTTGAAAACCTTTAAACGAATTGCAATCAAATTGTTTCGTAATATTGTAAGTAATATATTGTGGTTTTAGTGATGTTTTCTTTCCTTTGTTGGCACCGATTCACTCGACACAGAATAACCATTTGTTTGAAATATTCATTTATTGATATTATTTCGTCTCAACTGAAGGCACTTATGGTTCAAATCAAACAAACCATTTATTTAACCATTAATTGATTGGCGATTCTCTCAGAGCTTCTAATTCTCTTCGATGTAATTCCATTCGACTTCTTCTGCTTTTCCTTTGATGCAATTTTTGTTTAAGTCCCTGACTCATTCGTGCTTGGTTAAGTCGCTGAGCCCTTTGGAATTCTTGAATTTCTCTGCGGTGTTGGTTTCGAATTTGTTCAATTTTACCTTGTTACAAATATATATATATATAATTATAATATATTCTTAATTATCTATAAGTTTTACCGAAAATCTCTCCGTCGGTTGGCATTGGGGCTAAATCTGCAGTTGGCAGAGGGGTCGGCATAATTAGAGGCATTCTTGTTGGGTCGGGTGTTAATGATTTGGCGCCGCCTTTCCTATCATTATTGCCCGCTTCGAATATTTGTGCGATTTGTTCGTCAGCAGCGGCCGAGTCGTCCAATTCACTGTCGACACCACTGTCTATAATAAAAAACAATTAATCGATTGTTTGTCTAATATTTAATTAAAAAACCTCTGAACTCAAAGGGTGTTTCCTCTTCATAGGTAATATCATTTCCTGTAATTTCTTTGATTCGTTTCCTTATGAGTCGAATCCTTTCTGCCCTTAATTCTGAAGCTCTTGCTTTACATTCTTCTGTTAATTCGTGTAAGTCTTTAGCTATGGTTGAGTTGAGTACCTGTTCCAACCATTGCCTTAAAGCTCCGGCTCTTTTGTAAGTGGTTTGATAACAATTTAAAGCGTGTTTGTGTCGTTCAGATGTTTGCATATCAGTAAATATATAAGAAATGGCTTTATTTAATGTCTCGACCTCATCGGGTGCGCAATATGGCAAACTGATATTGGGCAAATATCTTTGAGCGGCCTGAATGTTATGACTGGCGGCCACCAAATCATCTCTGGCCTCAGCCACACAATCATATCGTTTTTCGTTTTCGCTGTTATTTTTTAAAAATTAGTTTAGAATTAAATGAATTAAAGCACTGACTGAACGGGAATATCGACCAATTCTTTCCATTTTTGAAGCCCTCGACCCAATTGGACATTTGCTTGCTTTACTAATATGTTGGCTTGTTTCCATCGAAAATGAGCTTGGTCTACATGATGTTTCTGTTCGAGAAGCCAGTCCAATTCCTTTTCTAGTTGATTTTCAGTATCACTCGCATACTGTCCCTCAAAAATAGCATCTTTCCATAAATTATGATAATTAGTGACAATTAATTTTATTGAAATATTTTCAGACCTAAGAGTTCATCTCTTTTTTGGTAAAGTTGTTGAAGTTTTTCGCCCTCAACTACAGACTGTTCCACTTCTAACTTAATATTATTTTGTTGCTGTTGTGTTGTCTCTATTTCTTTGTCGACCACTTCCTGTTAAAAGTTAAACATTTTTATTAGTTTTCACTGAATTTTATTTCACAACAAATAAGATACCAAACGATTGAGAGAATCGATTAGTTTTTCTTCCTCCTGAGTCAACATATCGTCAGACAATGTTTTTTGTAGAATAAATTGTTGGACAGAATGCAAATCAATTATTCCCATCTCATTCTGGATCTCATTCCTAGAAATAAATTGAAAATAAAGTGAAAGAAATTCTATTGAAATCATACGTTTGTTGGACATAAAGTTTGCGGTCTTTTTCCATCTGTTTGACAGCTTCTTCTAATTGTTCCAATTGTTCGCTTTTGATTTGATAGTTTTCTAACACATGTTTCTTCTCGTAATCATTAATTGCATATTCGAGTTGTAAGTATTCATTCAACGCCTCCTCATTTATCTCAATCTAAAGTTTGTTTGAAAATCTGTTATTAATTAATCTGGACTTAACTTATTCTTAAACCAACTGGGTGTTTTTACTAGCTATTCCAAACCATTATTATTAAACATTTATTTAGTATTAACTATAGTCGTATGAAATATTGATATATCAATCAAATAATTTGATTTGCATTTTCTATCTCTGCGTTTAAAAACAATTTAAGATAGTTCATTTTGCATATCTCACTCAATAATCATTTCAATTGATATTTGGTTTTTTCAATGAAAACATTAATCATTGATCCGAAACCGGACTCAATAAATGATTTTTTATTTGTTCTGATTTCTAAGCCTATATTCTCATTGATTAACTGTTTTTCGAATAAATCGTTTTTTTATTGGATTCTTAAAGCAATTGTTTGTGAGATTGTTTCAGTTTATTCTCAAATAAAACACATTTCAGACAAAATTGATTTTTTTAAAAACCAATAATTACTTTCGTTTTTTGAAAGGCTTCGAAAAATAATACAATTTATTCTATTTTCGAGGAAATGTATAAAAAGTCTATAAAGTATCTTGTCCATCCTATCCTATATTCTATTCTGAAAAACCTAATTTAATTTAGATTTATTGCATTTTATTTCATTTTAAAAAATTGCTATTATTTTAATTTAAATTAGTTTCTGGTTTATAAATATTTATCAAAATTGAAATCAATAGTAATTTTATTATAAATCATTGAGAAGTCATATCGAGTCAATTATTGAAGCCTTAAAATACCTGAAAATTAAACAATGACAATTTTGTTTGCAAATTAGGTTAACGCAATTTTGCAGATTTTAAGCTTCCATTAATTTAGAAGATTATTCACTTAGTTATCTAGCAAAATTGAATACTCACAGATTTTCGATTATGATTAATATTTCTACTCGTGGTGTGTCGATGGCGAGCCATAGTTTCGGTGTTATTAATAGCAGGGTTATTATTGATGGAACTGCTTCCACAACCCATCAATGTTTGGCCCGATTTTTTGGAATATTAATTCTCTTTATTTAAATATCAATTATATTGTATTAAAACATTTCAATTAAATTATTATCACATTTAAGAATGG